>VDFB02151542.1:0-10000 GCA_007258455.2 Sequoia sempervirens
CAAGATGGCTTCCAATCTCGACCTCGGGTCGCTCAGAACAGGAGTAGTCTTTTCAAGCTACTTTTGCAACCAGTCAAGCATGGCAGACTTGTCCTTGGGTGCATCATGGCTGCCTTCACCCTTTTTAGTTAGAGGCAAGACTTCTGCCTCCTTTTCCTTTTGAAGCTCTTCCTTTTCCTTGGCAGCATCCTCCTCCTCATCAGAGTCTTGATAAAACATGAGATGTTTAACGGGTGCCTTGGTGGTCAATATCTGGGTGGGATCTTCTTCTCCTGCCACCTCTTCTTCTTTCTTTTCTTCAACAGCCTCGGCCTCGGGGCTCTTCACAATGTGGGTCTCAGCCTCAGTGATATCCTTTGTAGGTTGCTCTTCTTGTGGCTGTCCTTCTTCATCACGTGGCGACTGTTCTGTCTCCTCCCCAACATCTTTTGGCTGCTGAGCCAACTCTTCTTCCTCGTCTTCATCGAAGACCCGAATAATTTATTTGGCACCTGAGCCATCCTCTCCATCCCTGCCCTTAGAAGAGCTTGTCTCTTCTTCCTCGTAGGCCACCTTGTCGATGGTTTTGTGCCCATATTCGGGTTGCTCATAATAATCATCGGCCTCCTCTTCGATAGGCTTTGAAGCCTCTTGTTCCAGCTCCTCCAACTCTTTGGAAATCTGCATTGTGGCCTCCATGGTTGGCGGACCTGTTGGCGGTTGCGAAGGCTGAGCTGTTGCGAGGGTTTGGGCGAGGGCTGCCTGGAGTGCGGGGTCCATTAGGACTTGCGAGAGCTCGAGGGGAAGACTCTGTAGGTGTCGTGTAATAGCCTCGGGCACAGTGGAAAGGGGAACGGGCGATGCTATCATTGCCAGAGGCAGGGAGGTAATGGGTGACATGGCAGCAGCAGAGGAAGGGGAAGTGGTCATGCTAGAGGAGGAGTCAATATTGATTATTGACCCGGCCGGGGGTGAAGAGGCAAGGTGAACAGAAATGTCCACCGCCTGTGGAGATGAGGCGATTGCGGCCTGAGAGGCGGACAGCACACCAACTAGGGGAGGAAGGAGCAAGGAAGGCTGCGCCTCTGTTGTGATCACTGTCCTCTTGAGCTTCTTGGGAGATGAGCCTCCTATGTCCTTTGTTGCTTGTTTTGTGGGGTCTGGAGACTGTGCTGTTTCTACTTCTTTTTTTGGGACCTGGTGATGGGGGGAGACTTGGAAGTCTCACTAGCTGATGGGGAGGTGGCAACGTCCTCCGTGGCGCTTGGCTCACTCTTGAGCGCCTCATATGTTAAAATCACCCCTTGTCGCTTCAGTTGAGTGACCCGCCCGTTGACCCACTCCTTAGTGTGAGCTATAATTGGCTACGTGATAGAATCCAGGTCCTCGACCTCTTGCTCGTCCCAGTCGATGGAGGGGATTGCCAGGTCGGCAACCGTAGGGTACCTTGGGTGCACATGGGTGGACTCATCCTCCTCAAGTTGGTTTGGCACCGGAAACAGCTGCACTCTCCTCAAAAACTACACTGTCATTCGCATGTAGTGTCTCATGCGGACCTCCTTATCATCTTTACAATCCACCCAGAAATCTTCGACATGGTACTTGTGGGTGTATGCCGGCCCTAGTGCCTTCCTGACATGGCCGTGTGGGTCCATTCGTGGGCGAGTCGTGTACCATTCAAAATTGTATTTTTTAAGTTCTTTTTCCAAGTTGCTGGCGCATTGAGATGTTTGCAGTCGATATACGCCTTGGTCGAGGGTCATGGGATAGGGGATCCCTGCTACATGCTTTTGGCCAAAGACCGTCTGAATATGTTGGAGCTGCTGGGAAAGCTCTAGGAGAATGATCCGGTCGTTCGAGTATCTGGGCAACCTGTTCGGCCGTTCCGTGAATCCCTGGGCACGGATGTAAGTGAAATTTTTGAAACTGGATATATAAGGAGGCATACTCCCTCAGGAGTGCCCTGGCGCTATGGGATACCCTTCTCTCGAAGTCCCCAGCTATTAATCTGATGATGTAGCCAATGAAGGCGTCATTAACCCGACAGTACTCCCTTTTGAAGTGGTGGTACTGTAGTTGAGGGTACCGGTCAAAAGGCTTGAGCCCTCGTTTGTGATCCTGATCTGACGCCATAAAGAGCCCACTATATTGTCTCTGACCTGCCAAAGAATACACCAGGTACGAGGTCATGTAGAACTTTGAGCTTTTCTTGATATTTACAAACTGCTCGTGGAAGCAGTTGCTGATGATACTCCCCGAGTTGAATGAGATCTTAGTTTTCACGTCCTCATTTCCTCGTATGATCTGTTCAATGTAGTAAGCCATCCACTCTTGGAAGTAGGAAGCTACTGGGAGGCCCATGACCCTGCTTAGCATAGTCACCAAGTCGTGATAATCTTCTTGAAAATCGCTATGGAACAGCGCCTGGGGAACCTTTGCAGCGCTGCCCTGTTTCTCCTTAAGCCAGTAAATATTAATTGACTTCTTACAACCCAATGGATTGGTATCCGACGCCGCCTAACACTGCTCCAAAGTGGGGACTTGCATATGTGGGAATGTAGGAATGTGAAATGTTTTAGTGATTCCTTTTGGAGACATGTCGGCGAGGATGTTCCCCTCCTTGTCCACGATCGTTCTAGTGTCTACTTGGTAGGCTTCCCGGCAAGCCATTACTAATTCAGGTGCTATCAGAGATGGAGGGAAGCCGGCAGCCTTGGCAATTCCACTTTGGTGTATCAACCTGGCGTTCTTTGTTTTAGGGTCGACCTTGACGCTCTGGGTGAACTCATCTATGTCCACCTGGCCGATATTGGTGTCTGAGATCTCTCTCCAGTCAGTCGAGACCTTCGACTGGAGCGGCTCACCCTGGAATTGGAACTTCATCTGATCTTTATCCTCCTTCCCACGAGCATCCCTTCCAGATTTCTTGCCCTTTTTCTTTTCAGCGGAGGCCCCTGAAGTTCCTGCAGTCGATTCCATATATCCTACAAGCAAAGGGCGAAGTCAGCACAACAAAACACCAGTAACGTTAATGTTAGTCCGCATTGTGAGCATATCATCTAAATAACCATTCAAATACATCATGAATTTAATCCACAGATGATATCGATTTCATTTTAGGGCATTTGGACAATCCGGGCCCGGAGGGCCGGACTTCCCTGGCAGGAATGTTGTCAGGGAGGGAAAACATGACCGAAAGTTCCCAGAGACCCCAATTGGTCAGATTTTGACGTTTTAAGAGACCCATGGTGGAGAATGGCATGATTTAGAATGTGGGTCGAAGTCAGATTCTCAATTTGAATTAGTTTGGATTGATTTAAGGAGCTCTGGAGATTCCAGGCTAGGAAACTGTTAAGGGGCAGCCGTTGGAGACGGTGAACAGTGGACGGAAGTCCGGATGAGTAAGTCCGAAGGCCAGAGTCCGGGGGGCAAAAAGATGGCCGACACAGAAGTTATGACATTTAGGCCACGTGGCAATCAGAAACCCAAGGCCCGAAGGCTGGAAGGACACAAGGGGTTCGCCACCGAGATATTTTACAATGGCTTGAATGGTGGCAGCGAAGGGGACTCCGGGACCCGGCAGCCAGAAAGACAGTGAATGACGGCCACCCGAAAGATATGTATATCGTTGGGTGGCGACGGCGAGGAAACGCTTGGGGCCCGGCCTCCTGGGAGGACGCAAGGCGACGGCCACCGTGTGAATTTGGCGTCGAATTTGAATGGCGGCAGCGGCAGAGAGTCCAAAACCCGGCAACCGGAAAGATGCGGGGAGTAAGCTGCCGTGAGGTTCCGGCCCGGATTAGGCGACGACGGTGGTGAAGAGATCCATGAGGCTCGAAGGTCGGATAGCCGGCACGGTTTCGCCGTGAACGACGGCGGAACCGTCACGAAGTTCTGGAGACAGAACTCCGGACAGCTGGGCCTTGAGGGTCCTGGGACAAGGCTAATCGTAGGCAAAATACGAACGGACAAAGGAAGCCCAGGATCCGAAGGGCGGGCAGCTGGATGGCCCAGATAGTTTGGTTAGATTTGACGGGCGAAATTCAATAGGCACTCCGGGGACGGAAGCCCGACAACCCGGGCCCGGCAAGGGGGATGGCCGCTGGCATGCAGCCACGCGCTGGAATGGGACGGCGAAAGAGGGGACCAGGCCCGAGGGGGCCGGTCGCCCTGCGCAAAGAACAGCCACGCAATGGGCGAGCCCCGGATCGACAGGGAAGGTCATCGCGATCGATTTAGGAAATTTCTAAAACATGAGTTTGAGGTGCGAAGGGGTGTTCTTTAATTTTATCCAATTTAATTATTTGTTCAATTCATTTTAAATCCCCAAAATGATCAAAAATGACGGGAGGGCGAACGAAAAAAACCCACCTCGAAAATGCTAAGCGGGAAGTTGTAGGATCCACCGGTGGGGTCGACGAGGTGAATTTGATGGCGACGGTGGTGACGCTTTTGATGGTGATGGGCTCCAGATAATCAGCTCGACAACTCGCTTTAACTTGGACAATTCGAACAATGAAAATGACTTCGGCGGGCCAGGCCTTATATACCCCATCCGCCATTAATGCCCACATTAAATGCTTTGTATGGCCGCGTGAAAGTTGGTGAAATTCAAATTTAGGTCGACGACAGCGGCGAGAGACTCGGGACCCGGAGGCCGGAAAGACGCATGGCGACGGCCGCCGCGAGAAATTGCGATGATTTCGAACGGCGGCATCGAACCTCATCCCGGGACCCGGTGGCCGGAGGGACGCGGGGCGATCGCCGCCGCAACATTTTATCAACGTTTTACGGCTACGGCGGAGGTAAGCCCGGGGCCCAGGTGGTGGGAGGCCGGCAAGGTTTCATCGCCGAAAGGTTTCGCTTTGCACGGTGATGGCGGCGGCGAGGAACACCCCGGGGCCCGGGGGCGGGCAGCTGTCGGAGGATCGCCGTCGCAGACAGCGATGCCGGGACGGAAGTCCGGACGCGGACTTTAGGTGCCCAGATCTCGGAGAAGCAGGGGCCGCCCAGGAAATCCCCGATGAATTCCAAACGGAGGATGGCAGGGTGGGCTCTGGAGGGCGGAAAGATGCGCGGGGAACGCCGCAAAGGGCGGCAAACGCCGAGGGGAAACCCGATAAGGGAACCCCGGAGGCCTAGGCCCGAGCGGGAGGCCAGGGCCATCCAGAGCCAAAATGCCGAAGGGAGCTCGCGAGGCCTCGAGGGGTAGCAAAAACCAAAAGGGAAAGCATGGTCAATTTTATGATGTAACCTTGGAGTAGTATCAACCATGCAGAACGTCAAAAGAGAGGGGCACACAGAACGAAGCGACCCCGAAGAACCTGACAAGGTGAAAGAAAAGAGGTTCCCCATTTCGAACGGGGCGTGTGTGCTGAGGGCACAACATATAAGAATATATATGTATGTATATGTATATATATATAGATATATATATATAAGAACTATCACAACACACACCTTTTGCAACCATCAACGCATGTAAAGAACAAAAGATAACAACCAACCACCTTCACAAAATTTCTACAGCTAATTTTTATTGTGATAGTTCTATGTTCATCCACAAGAAGCCATCAATAGGGGACAGAGGGAAGACAAACCACGTGGGAAGAGGTGCAATTGAAGGAAATCAAGAGAGGTGGATATTTGCAAAACTGTTTGAGTAGTATTTGTGAAAAAACTTATCTTAGTTTCAAAAATAGATTGTTGGTTGTTGCTTTGTAGGTTGCTACAAATGGTTTGGTTTATGAGTTATGTATAGCCACCATTAGGTGCAAGCAATATTGTTTATTTTCTGCATTTGATGTGTTCCGTACATTAAGTACAGTATAAAGGAAGCCCTATTTTACATCTCACAACTTATATACAATTGGATAAACAAGAGCTACAATCATAAGTATTCTAAGCACATACAAACCATACAACAAGCAATCTCAAAACCAACTCGCATTCAAGAGACCAGACATCCACACAACATTTTCCCTCACTTGATACGTTGAGAAGGCTACAAATTCAAAGCTTTTGTTTCCTATGATTATTCCTTGCTTCTGGATGGACAACATATTATAGCAAAGAGAAGCTTTGAATTCCTAGCCTTCTTGGCAAGGCAAATGAGGGAAAATCCAATTTGGATTTCTGTACTCTTTCCACAAGTGTTAAAATAGTGTGGCCTTATGGGGATTTCGGCCTAGATTTTTTTAGAAGGGAAGGCCATTTGCAACCTTAGCCTTCATATGTGGGAAGTTGGAAAATGAAAAAGACTTGCAAGGATTCCAATCAAAGTATACAAAAGAGAACCAACGAGTAAGAATACAGAAGACAACATTGAAGATAGGCTATATAGCAATGACTATTTAATTGGATTGCAACCATAAGGAGCAAAAAAAAAGGAAAACTTAAACATAATAGGTTTCAAACTTTAAAAGACATGCCAAAAAAAAAAATGTTGTTGCACCTCTTCCCACTTGCTTCAAACAAACATCTTCTCACCATTTTTTCTACACAAGAATAGGAAAAATGCTATCATAGTCGACACATTTCTTTTGCATTTCCAACCACCCTCCCTTGCAAAAAACACAAAATAACACCCACCCAACCTTCACAGAAGCTGTACAAAAATTAATCCATCTTACACCCTCACAGAAGCTAACCCTCATCGCTCTCAGCTCTCATAGCAGGTATAGCAACAAAACGACACCAAACAATACCTCATTGAAACTTTACCAACATTCATTTTCTTCCCTGAGGCATTAAGGGGAAGTTGTTATTACAACGATCCCCAATACATGCAAACCATACAACAATTAATGTTGGCGCGAACCACCGTTTAATTTCCATAGCCTTCTCTATCCACGTAGTTTGACAAATGCCACCCAACTCCCAAAGTAGCCAACAACTACCTCTGCCACCTTCTTTGTTGATATTAGAAGCCAAGAAAATCTAGGAGGCTGACAAAAATTCTGGACGATCTTATAACCCACCTGCCACCTTGTCCTTGGTTGCCAGAAACCTAAAAAATGGCGAGGCTGATGAAAATTCTAAGCAAAGTTGACACAAACAGTGTATCGGCTATATATATATAAACACACACATATACATATACATATACATATATATATATACACATAGACACATATACATATACATATATATATACATATACATATATCTACATATGTGTATATGAATACTACACATAATATATACATATATATATATACACATATACATATAAATATATCTACATATGTGTATGTACATACTATACATACCACACATATACATAGATATACATTTAGATATACATAGATTGTGCAATTTCTATGAAAGTGATTGAAAGCTATCTAGTGTTTTTTCGCATGCGTCGATGGTTCCAAAGTTTTTGTGTTGTATACATATATATGTACATACATACATACATATACATATACATACACACACACATATATATATATATATATATATACATGGGTATGTGCAGGATCATGATGGGCCAAAAAGTGGCGATATGATGGGTATGTGGCTGATGACATTTTTTATACCCAAAATTGATGAAACAAAAAGGGTTTTTAAAGGAGATTCTCAGCTTTCTACCAATATAAATTATTCTTTACTTTGAATTTAAAAATAAATATTTATTATTCATTTTCTATTTGAATTACGAGTAAAGTCCCGATTGATAGGTTGATTGAAAACATATATAGCTTTCAAACGGTATCACATTTTTTGAATCCAAAACATGCGTCCCATTATATTCTTTGTATACTATAGGATTAAAAAAAAAAAATTTGAATTTTATGAAGTTTTGACCAAGTTAAGGTGGTCAGACATATGAGTTTTCATAGTTTTTAAAATTTGTAATAAAAAAATCATAATTAATTATTTATGTGGAAAAAAATTACAAAAAAATATGCATCACATCCGAACATGAGTCCTATACTTATATCTAAAATCTTATAAGAAAATATTATCATTTTAGTGTGGTTAGGGTGGTCAGAACAGACACTTGCTTCTTATTTTTCCCTGAAATTTAAGTACTACTGCATTGAAATTTCTAATTTTCACCAAATAGATTTTTTTATTTTTTAAATAAACCTAGTAGTTTATAAACTACATTCAATTTTCTACAGATTCTATTCTTACATATTTTTGAAATAATATAGATAACTTATTCAAATTTTTACATCAAGTTGCCTAACTCTGATATTTTTGAATTTTTTGTCACTTAAGGGCCTATTTTTTCCATGATGATCCTACACATACCCATTTTATATACATATACATATATGCACATATAAATATTTCTACATATGTGTATGTACATAACATACATACTATACATGTGTATATATATATAGATATATACATACATATACATATATCTACATACACATATATCTACATATGTGTATGTACATACTATGCATACTATACATGTACATATATATACATATAGATATACATATATATACATTATATGTATATCCATATATATGTATATCCATATATATGTATACACATAAGCTGTATATAGACCAGCCTTTCACACGAAAGCCTTTGTATAGGGCTAACTATGAATTTCAGCATTGTATGGCAATGGTTACAATGGGATACACAAGTTAATGTTATAGAATTCATTATGTTGATGTCCACCTTAGGCTATATTGTTCCATTTATGGCTTCCATTTAGCATCTATAGTTGCAATAGAACAAAATAATCAATGTTTTGGTTTCTATACACACACACACACACACACACACACACACACACACACATATATGTATGTATGTATGTATATATATATATATGTATGTATATATATATACATACATACATATATATATACATACATACATATATATACACATGTCCATACAAAGATATATACATATACATATGCATATATATAGATGTGTATATATACATATACATATACATATACATATACATACATATAGATATACATATATACACACACACACACACACACATATATATATATACATATATATATATATATAAACATGTATATACACATATATAGATATCTATAAAGATATACATATACATGTATATATACATACATATATACATTTGTATACATATATAGATATAGTTACACATATTGTATGCTTTGCATGTACTGGGGGACATCATAATAACAACTACCCTATTAACGCCCTGGGGAAGAAAATGAATGTTTGGCTAATTTTCAATGGACGGCTGTGCAATTTTTGTGAAGGTGGTTGAAGGTTATGTTCTGTTTTGTTGCCTGCATTGATAGTTGCAAATGGTGAGGGTTGTGATAATTATGTGGTCTTGTTTGGCAGGTTGTTGAGAAAGAACGGAGGAAAGAGGAAGCAAGCGGGTAGAGGTGCATCTGATCTGGGTTATTCTTGAAAGAAATATTGTTTCGTTGTGTCGATTTTTGTTGGAAAGACTATACAGTTTTGTGAGTTTTGGCATGTCTATGGCTGTTTATATTTTTCCATTTATGGCTTTGCATTTGTGTGAATGGTTGGAAAATAGTTAATCTGCTATGTTTTTGGTGAATGTTGAAATTGAGATCTCTTGTGTTTTACGGGTTTTCCCTAAAAGGTTTGATTTTTTTTTTGTAAATGCTATCTGAGACTTGGTAGATGGGTTATAGTGTGGTCGGCTTTTTCATCAACCTTGCCAATTTAAGGTGTCGAACTTGGGTCTCTATTGTCATGTAAAAGGTGGAAGACATTTGGCGCAAGGATAGAGGAGTCCAGCGAAATGACCAAAGTGTAGAGGAGGCCAGTAGAATGTCATTAGCATTGACATACATATATACACATAGATATATATGTATATATATACATATATGTACACATATATATAGATATATATACACATATATACATTTACATAGATATATCTACACACATACATTTGGTGAATGTTGAAATTGAGATCTCTTGTCTTTTTGTGGGTTTTCCAAAAAATATTTGATTTTTTTTTTAAATGCTATCTTAGAAGGATAGTAATGTGTACATG
>VDFB02151542.1:15000-20179 GCA_007258455.2 Sequoia sempervirens
GACAAATGCCACCCAATTCCCAAAGCAGCCAACAACCGCCTTTGCCACCTTTTTCGTGGTTACCGGAAGCCAAAAAATCTAGGAGGTTGATGAAAATTTCAACCAAACTTATAACCCACCTGCCACCTTGTCCCCAGTCACTGGAAACCGAAAAACCAACGAGGCTGACGAAAATTCTGGCCAAAGTTGACACAAATAGCCTATCGACTAATTAATCTTCTTTACATTGCATATGTATGATTTTTAAGATAATTTTCTTTCTGTATATTTTAATCTTCTCTCCATTACATTTTTATGATTTTTAAGATAATTTCATTTTCTTACCTCATAACGTCTTGTAGTTATTTTACATTTTATTTACTGTATACTCATTTTTATTAAATCCCAAGAATTTTGTAGGAATGGCATTCCCTTCGTTTTTTTCTAAAACGTTTGAATTTGGTAGAAATGTCATTATTCATCCATAATGGCATTATTTTCCAACTAATTAAAAAAATGCACATCTTTGCTGGAATTTCTCAGGGTAAAAAGTAGCATTATTAATATATATAATAATTTTCTAGAATGTCTATTTGGTAGAAATTGCAACTCTTATTTGCCTATAAAATAAAACAATGCAGATTGCCATACCTGATTTATAGTCAAAGACTGTAGAGATTTGTTGTAGTGATTTACAGTCAGAGACTATAGAGATTTGTTGTAGGGCTTTGGAGCAAGGGGCAAAAAGAGCTACCAATCCTATTCCCAAAGACTGTTGACAATGATGGAGACATTTTTAAGAAGATATGATCGCGTATTCTTGTAATTAACATGGAATATAGATACTTTTCATTAGTCATTCTTGCTCTCATTCTCCATATATCAATAAAGAAATATTGGTTAATCTAACATATATAAATAAAAATATTGGTTAATATAACATATATAAATACCACAAGCTTATATCTATGATAGATATAAGTTTATTTTTTCTTATTTTAGACTTTAATTCTCAAATTCTCAATTAACCTTATATACATAAAACATTCATCTTATTCATCAATTTCATTCCATTCTTATTTATCCCTTCTCATTATGTAATTGAATTTCAAAAAATTTAATTAAATTTCCAGGTTATCTCTTTCTTTCTCCTTAGTTTTGACCACATCTTCTCACCTTTCTTCTTTTTTAGAAAATTGAAGTAAAAATATCACACACAATCTAAATGAAAAAAACAACAAAATTGAAATCATGAATGATTCATTAAATGTCTATAAATATCAATACATAACAACATATGGAATAAAACATGTGTTAAGTTAGCTCATAAATATGAATAGGAAGGGAGGGTGGAAGTCATAAAGTTACAATTTAAATGTAAACTTCAAAATTTTAGATTCATTTCTTTAGACTTTAGAAGTAAACAAGGTTCAATCCTAAATAACATAATAATAATTCATATAGAAAAAATAATAAAGTAGAAATAAAAAGAGGAGGTTCATGTTTTTATTGTTGCATAGATTTAATTTGTTAACCTTATTTGTTTTTGAAAAGGAAAAAATAGGTTTACAGGGACCTGAAACCGCAGAGTTTAAACAACTTAAGATACAAAAAAAGTTCAAACAGACAAACGGCTGTCCCAAAAAAGAAACGACAGCACACAACAGGGCCCAAAAAAAGACCACCCAAAAAAACCAGCAACAAACACCACCATGCTACTCCAAGGTGTTTAGTAACTCCTCAGCCTTCTTTTCAATGTAACCCCTGCTTGAGAATTTGAGCTGTATATGATGAAGTCGGGGTCTTTCTCTTAATGTTAGCCCGGGTACAAGTCGAAATCCCTTCACCAGCCTGCTGCCTCCCCTGTTAGCATCCAAATCCACGACCAATTAACCTTATTTGTTTTAATCTAATAAAAAGAGTGTTATGTAGTTGCTATTTTTTATCATTGAAATATATTTATTTTTTTTATAAATGGTAATTAGAATGATTGATTTGATTATCTTTTTCTTATAATTTGATTCAAATATCTAAATATGAGTGACAAATTCAAACCAAAAAAATAATACTTAATTTTATAATTTCAATATTTAATGTTTCTTTAAGTGAAATAGGGAAATTTTGGATCTTCAAAAAATATATTTATATGAAAATATTTAATTATTTTTATTTACATTAATTGAAAAATATATTTCAATGCACATTAATAAAAAAATATATGAAATTTATGAAAAGATAAATATTAAAAAAAGTGTACAAGCATACTTAGTAAATGAAGATGTTTCTTAGCCTAATATAGATTTGATTTTAATGTTCTGTAGTATAAAAAATAGTGGATGCTAGATTAGTAACTCACTAATAAAAGAGAATATTTATTTCTCACTATCTCAGGATAAATGCTTGATTGTGATCTTGTCCTATAATTATGATTTTGTCATGTGTTATTTTGGAAGTTTTTTCTTTAGTTTACTTTATCTCTTTTGATTTGTTGTATGTTTTCATCAATATCTAAGTACTTTCCAATATCTTTCTTTTTTAAAAAATATTGTTACATCATAGCTTTCATCTAGATCAATCCTAAAAAATATTATAATTTTTTTAATATATCAAATGTGCTATGTAGTGTTTAGTACTTGCCAAAGTTTAGGTATAATTTAGTGTGAATTTGGATAAATTTATAATATTTTCTTATTTAAATCTGTTTGGAATGTTATTTTATGGTTAATATATAGCATAGAAGCAAAACCCATTGTTAAACAGAGCTTTCATCGTAATTTTTCTCCTTTTTCTTCTTAAACTTACATTAAGTGTCAAAGTGATATGTATGAACTTGTTTAATGAATTTTCTATGTTAGGATGTAGAATTTTACTAACTTTCCCCTTGTTTCTTGGTCAAATATCTTGTGTATGTTTTTTCAAAGAATAATTAAAAGATGTTCAAAAGGTGAAATGGAAGGTGTTGGATGTAGATGTGTCTCTAATTTGAAAAGCTCCTTAACTAGTTTTGAATTCTCTAAAGATTTGTGAATAATTCTCTTTATGATGATGTTATGAGATGTTTTAATGATCTCTTAGGATTTGAAAGTTTTTTGTTTTAGCTAACTAATATCAAACACATTTGAGAGTGCTTGACAAACTTGAAAATTGAAGAGATGTTGGATAATCAAAGTGTGTAGTATTACACTATCAATAATATATAAGATGAATTAAAATTAAGATAATAAATAATTCTAAATCATTAAAAATAAAAAGATTAGAACATAAAATTACAATTTAATTTGATTAATTTATGAAATATATCTATCAAATTAAACATTAAAATAACACATTTATCAATGAAAAATACAAAATATACAAATTTCAAAGAAAAAAAGGTATAATCATGCCCTTTATCTTCTTCAAAATACTTGCCTTAAAAAAGAATTGAATTATAATCAATTATCTATCAATGATAATGGTTGTTCATTTGTCTTACTGGAATCTCACTTGTTATTGCTTAGTAACAGAATAGATCGCACTATTCCTTAAAAAACTGAAAGCAACAGCTTTATTAGCAGAAAAGAACTAGCATAAACCGGCACGAAGATGATGAAAACTAAGATCTTGTTTCTAAACTGATAGAGACGATTTATACGTTTGAAATACCTAGCTCGTTGTGAACAAGGCTCATTTCTTGTCACAAAAGAAATTGGCATGTCCCAAGGCACGTAGCTGTGTGACAGCCTGTTCTCGTCATATTATGGTCCATTAAAACAGTCTCATCAGCTTGTAAGCATGAAAGAATTGAAATTCGAGATGACTGTGAATGATTTCAAAAAAGATCTGATTGCTTGAGATGGTAAGAAATAATTGAAAAACGAGAAAGATCGAACTAATGGTACAGCCGTGGCCGGTATTAATAATACAAATCTTTTGGTGGGGTCAAATTTGCAATGCTGATATTTTAGAAAACCCATAATAATACATTTATATTGGTGTTCAAGTTTATTTAAGAATTGGATAATCTTATAAACTGTAGTATGTTCGGTAAATTTTTCTCATGTGATTGGTGATGCTTGGTGTTCAAATTCATGTAGGAATTGGTTAATTCTTTTTATAAACTGCAGTATGTTTGGTAAAAAAAATTCATGTGATTGGTGATGCTGGCGTGACATGCCCTTTGATACCATGAAGACGAGGGGAGAGTGGACCAATGGGAAAGTGGACCTCGTGACCTCTTGTCTGCAACAGAATGCTGTAGTCAATTGAACTAGGACCCCATCCCAAATTTGTTGAATAATTTATTATGTATTAATTGAAGTAAATTATTCAAGTTTGATAAAAATGTTAATTCTTTTAATTATGAAAGAAATTTCCTTATTTTTTAATTTTATGATTGAGTTTGTATTGTATGGCATGACAAATAGATAAATTTTACTAAATTTTTTATCGTATTAATTTTTTCAAGTTTTGAATAAGTTAATTATAATTATGGATATGTTATAGTGTGACCTGTGACATTTCATACTATAAAAATATAAAAATATATTCCCATGACATGATCATTGTGTTTAAGAATATAATATGATTTTGAATAATTAATTTAAAATATAATCCAATGAACATCTAAAATACTAAACTATTATATATTATAAAAAGAAAATATTATAACAGAACCCAATGTTTGATAATAATATTTGTGTGTTGTATTTGTTTCTTTTTGCTGGTTGGATTGTTTAAGTTTTAAGTTTTTGCTTTAGTTTGTTGGGTGCTTTGCTTCTTGGTTTTTGCTTTACTTTGTTGGGCACTTCACTTCTCTTGAGCCCCTTGTTTGCTTTTATGACTTTTTTGTAATGGGCACTGCCCTTCTAGTCTTAATCTAATCAAAACAAATCATTATGATGTTATCTTAAAAACTTATTCAACTATACATTTATATGCTTTATTGACTTATTTTCCAGTATAGCTCCATCTTCAAAAATCTGACCAACAATCTTTGTAGAAAATTCAAGAAATCTTATGTTACAAAATCGTCAAATCTTTGAAATGCTTCAACTGAAGCATCCGTTCAATGTAAATTATTATTTACTTTGACATATCTGAATTATTTATGAAATCTCCTGTGCTCATCGAGGAGATTTTCTACTGATTTTCTCCATTGTTTTGGTTCATAAGAAGATAACCTCTACTTTCATGTGGAAGAATAGAAGTTGTCTCTTTT
>VDFB02151543.1:0-45228 GCA_007258455.2 Sequoia sempervirens
TTTTCTTGAATGGAATGATTTAAAGGTAGAGGACGGGAAACTAGCTTTGGAGCCCGTAGGCATTCTACAGTGCAGGAGACTTTCCCTTAGGGGTCGAGATGTTAAGCAGGTGAGGGTCCAGTGGGATTCTAATGATGAGGCTTCAACTACTTGGGAGGATGCATCCGAAATGCGAGAGTTATACCCTTACTTGTTTGCAAGCTTCCAGGAGTAAGCCTGATTCTAGGGGGGAGGATGTAGTGCCCCTCATACTTTTCTCTGATAGACTAACAATGTTTTTTGTTTTGGGTTGAGACATTATGACACTTTTTTTGATTTGGACTAAATGCTACAATGATAGTTTGATGATAGTTCTACTACTGGTGTTTTATGCCTATAACTAGTAGAATTTGGCAAATAAATGACTAATTTGGTCATTTATAAGTGACTAATTTGGTCATCGGGTAAAATCACAACTAAATGACTAAATAAAAGACTAATATCAGACAAATAAAAATGACTAAATAAATGACTATTACTACTCTATTATTTTTTCTTTTCAATTTGATCACAATCTATAGAGTTTAAGCCCCCCTCATGGGGCCCCTACCTAAGTGAGCCATTTGGTTGCCTAGTTTGCTTGGTGCACCAAAAATACCTATTGCGTGGAAGGCATTGCCTCTCGGTGCAATCTCAAGGCCTTCAGATATATTTTATAAAAGAATTTATAAACATTTACATACTTTAACTTTTATTACTCATTATGTTAATGAATCATTAATGTTTTTAATTATGATTTGAAGCCAGTTTTATTTTCCTATTGTGTTAGCATGTCAAATGTATCAAAGAGCAATTATGGTCAATTTCACTAATAAAATATGATTTAAACAATCCAATTGAAATAAAAATGAAGATTGATTCACTTCTATCTTCGTATACTCAACCATCTTAATAATGCGAAATAGAAATAACAATGATCACTTTTAGTATGCGAAAATTTTCTCTTTTAGGCTTTATATTGTTAATTATTTTTTAAAAATTAAATTATTTTATAATCTATGAAATCAATTGTGTGTCGATCATTTTTATAGATGTTATCTTCTTATACAAGTTTGAACTCTAGTAATTTTAGGAGCACACCATGGTTATCTTAATTTTCACAACCTATATTAAAATGACAATGTAGATAGATGAATTTTTTCCCCTTAAAAATGAAGATTAATTTTCGCATGCCTTCCACGCAATAGTTTTTTTTGGTACATTTTAGCAATGGGTATTTTTGGTAGACAAAAAAAAAAGAAAAGGTATTTCTGGTGCCTTGGTTGGGTCTTGTATGCATTTGGAGGGAATTTTAGGTAGTTTATTTTTGGCATAAAACATTGTGATTGCACGTTGGAGGGAAGTTTCAAAGTTTAATCAACAATTTGGTATTTTAGCTCCCGCGCGCGTTTTAAGGTTTTCTATAATAGAAGATATCAAGTAAAAGCTTTGGTCTGAGAGTACATTGCAAGTTTGATGAAGGAAACAACCATTGAATGCAAAGATTGGTGGTTTCCATTGTTATAATGCTAGAGCTTGTTGAGTAATGTTTTCTGAGTTGCAACACTAGTATAATTCAAGAAAGGGTAGGACATTAAACAAGGTTACAATCTAAAGGTAAGTGGAAATCTTGAATCCCGAAACCTCATGCTGATCTTCATCCATTATAACAGTGATCCTGATGTTGCATATATTGTTCTTTCTTTCCATTGCTTCATTTCTATTACAATCTTGTGCTTTCACTAATATAATGATAATGCTCTTTGACATTCAATGAATCTCATTGAATTTGACCCCTTTTCACTCTATTCCATGGTCTTTTACATCTTCTTTGTGCATGATATTGGGTGACATGGCATTCATAAAAATTGCTATTATCTCCTTCATTTTACTATGATTCTTTGACACACATATGCTTTGATATAATAGTGATCATTTGCAACTATTTTCCCTCTATATATTGTCTTTCATTCCTATCCTTTGCATTCCTTGGACTACTGTTATCATGCATTGAAAATTGGAACTCTTTATTCACTGTATTGATAACTCATTAGCACTGTCATTGTTTGTATTGAATGTTATTTATGATGATTGTTCTTCATAGTCAATCCTTAAAATCATTGTTTTGACAAAAACATAATTTTTCTCTTTTGTTTTTACATTATGATCTCATTTCTTTGAACCTTGTGCTTTATGATTATCACATCTTTGTTACAATCTCTTCAAGGATTGAATTTCTTTCTCTATTGACTACAAGAGACCCCTTTGATCTTACAACCCCAAGCCTCTTAAAGAAAACTTAGAATCAATTGGCAACAGTGAACAAAAAACCATCATAGCTAATTTTATTTATTTTCCAAGAGCATTCAATGAAAATATAATAGAAAACACACATCACTATGTGGGGTAGGGATTATTTGATTTGAAAACCTACCTTCAACATCCAAGTCAAAAAGTCAGCCTACCAATTCTGTGCTGAGTCCTCCAAGTCTTAAGTCAAAAATCAGCCTGCCAAGACTATTTTACGTCCAAGTCTTCTATCTATGATACAACTATGATAAATGTTTGAAAATACTGTACACAACTATATGATACAATGCATAAATTTGTACGCTTTCTCATTATAACAAAAACTTCAAACTACAACTCACATAAATTAGAAATGAGTTATAAAAAAAACTTATTGTCAAGTAGAATTTGCTCCAAATGAAAATTGCATTATCTAATTTACATAATTTTCTGTTTAACTAATTTTTGTGGGAAAAAACACTTACTGTACAATATAAAGCAAGAGTTTCTTTCCAGGATTTCAAAGGCCTGTTGTTCACAAAGCTAATAAGATCATTATTGACCATAGTAGAAACCACCTGCACTAATAGTGTTAAGTCATAAAATATTCCATAGAAAGAAATATATTTTAGATAAACAAAGCTAGTTAGCCTTCTCAAATCTAGATAGCTGAATACAAGAAGCAGTGTAAAACATAAAAATTAAAAGACTTTAAGACATTTCAAATGCCATGTAATTAGTCTAGAAGCATAACATTGTGATAGGAATAATTTGTTTTTCTTGAATATTCATCACAAGTTTTCTCTCATAAAGAACTCCCCCCAACATGAGCAATGAGAAGTGCATCTACCATCTTGTTTGCTGACAAGCACTTCAAGAATCCTCCCTTATAATCACCAACAACTAACAAAATTTGAATGGATTCATCGCATTCTGAGTATTTAGTCGAATCTTTAGTAGCTTCATGTTGCACCTCTTCTCCATTGCCTAGGGTATCCTTCCCAACAACAAAATCATTTTCAGTGAGAGGAAGTAAGGAATCTTCTTTTGAACTATGCAAACTATCAAAAAACTCCTCGCCATTGGCTCTGGGGGATGTAACATCTTGTCCACCTTTTGACTAAACTAATGGATCTAATTGTGTTGTATCATCAAGAGTGACATTGTTGATTATTTCACTGCTAATATCATCAATGTTGGTAGATTGAGCTTCTTGTAAGTCTTGATTCTCTATTGACTGCACTTGAAATCCAAGGTGCTCAAGTAGCTTTGTCCTAGCATTTCCTTCATCTTCAAACATGACTCTTAGGAAATTCCATGGCTGTCTCTCTTCTTACAAACTAAATCAATGTAGAAACCAAAAATTTGCAAGTGAAACAATACAAATGAATGTAAATTGTTATTAATCCCATTCAAAAAGTATCCACAAATAACTAACTAGGAATCCTAAGACTTCTTATTGCACAAAGCTCACAATCATGATTTTTCACCATCTACTATTGGAGCTTCAAACTCTATTGAATGAAGCACCAGACTATCCTCGGTAATGAGATTGTGTATATATACCTATGAAAATAGCAAAAAAATAAGACAATATATCATCTTAATGAAATGTACCAAAGAATAAATTGTACTCTACCTCATAAGAGCCAACAACACTTTGTGATGCTATATTGGGCTGAAATGTAGCAAAATTTCCTCCAAATCCAAAACTGACACCAACTGGTCTCTTCAACCACTTAGGAGCTTTCAAGAGTGCACTTGAAAAGGGAAAAACAAAAGATAGACATCATGTATTTGCATATAGGATCTCAATTCATTGGTGGATGTAACATATTGTCCACCTTTTGACTGAACTAATGAATCTAATTGTGTTGTATCATCAAGAGTGACATTGTTGATTATTTCATTGCTAATATCATCAATGTTGGTAGATTGAGCTTCTTGTAAGTCTTGATTCTCTGTTGACTGCACTTGAAATCCAAGGTGCTCAAGTAGCTTTGTCCTAGCATTTCCTTCATCTTCAAACATGACTCTTAGGAAATTCCATGGCTCCCTCTCTTCTTGCAAACTAAATCAATGCAGAAACCAAAAATTTGCAAGTGAAACAATACAAATGAATGTAAATTGTTATTAATCCCATTCAAAAAGTATCCACAAATAACTAACTAAGAATCCTAAGACTTCTTATTGCACAAAGCTCACAATCATGATTTTTCACCATCTTCTTTTGTAGCTTCAAACTCTATTGAATGAAGCACCAGACTATCCTCGGTAATGAGATTGTGTATATATACCTATGAAAATAGCAAAAAAATAAGACCATATATCATCTTAATGAAATATACCAAAGAATAAATTTTACTCTACCTCAAAAGAGCCAACAACACTCTATGATGCTATACCTAGCCGAAATGTACCAAACATTCCTCCAAATCCAAAACTGACACCAACTGGTCTCTTCAACCACTTAGGAGCTTTCAAGAGTGCACTTGAAAAGGGAAAAACAAAAAGATAGACATCATGTATTTGCATATAGGATCTCAATTCATTGGTGGATGTAACATATTGTCCACCTTTTGACTGAACTAATGAATCTAATTGTGTTGTATCATCAAGAGTGACATTGTTGATTATTTCATTGCTAATATCATCAATGTTGGAAGATTGAGCTTCCTATAAGTCTTGATTCTCTATTGAATGAACTTGAAATCCAAGGTGGTCAATTAGCTTTGTCCTAGCATTGCCTTCATCTTCAAACATAACTCTTAGGAAATTCCATGTCTCCTTCTCTTCTTCCAAACTAAATCAATGTAGAAACCAAAAATTTGCAAGTGAAACAATAAAAATGAATGTAAATTGTTATTAATCCCATTCAAAAAGTATCCACAAATAACTAACTAAGAATCCTGAGACTTCTTATCGCATAAAGCTCGCAATGATAATTTTTCACCATTTGCTATTTTAACTTCAAATTATGTTGAACGAAGCACCAAACTGTCCTCGGTAATGAGATTGTGTATATATACCTATGAAAATAATAGAAAAATAAGACCATATATCATCTTAATGACATGTACCAAAGATTAAATTGTACTCTACCTCATAAGAGCCAACAACACTCTATGACGCTATACCGGGCTTAAATGAAGCAAGCTTTCCCCCAAATACAAAACTAACACCAAGTAGTCTCTTCAACCACTTAGGAGCTTTCAAGAGTGCACCTGAAAAGGGAAAAATAGAAAGATAGACATCATGTATTTGCATACAGGATTCCAATTCATTGAGAAAATCTTATAACTGAGATTCCCATTTCTTAACTAAGTCATGTATGGTTATCACATAAAGCAACACTTACCAGCCACTTTATGTTTGAAAACAAAGCACTATAATTGGGTTATTCATAGAGAGTCATTAGTCAAGTACTGTAGGAAATAAATCATGGGTGTATCAAACCAGTAGAGCATAGATAGCAATAGTGATCATGCATAAATCTCATTAACAAATTTGCATCAATTAAGGTAGACGTATTTTGACAATGAAAAAAATCTAGATGAAATAGACCTACCTTCCTAACACTTTCACTTATGCCCGTGATTTTCAATAACACTGAAGGTATATGTAGAGTGGGTAGGTACCATTGGGCTTTAATGGCCCCTTATTATGTGATTAAACAATACATACAATTGGGGAAATGCCATTATATGTAATGACATAAGTTGAGGTTGAAGGTATTGTTTGATGCCAATTCAAACAATGGAGGCTCTTGTTGAAATCTACCTCTACCTTCTCATCACAGTAAGGAAAGTGAGATGCAGTTAAACCATGGAAGTCGTGCATATATTTTGATGAAAAAATGAGCCTGGTCCATCATCACTAGCACAATGAAAAATAACATGCATAATACATACAAAAAAGTAAGAGAGAATAAGAATCAATAATGGATAACTGAATAAAGCTTGTTGTCTCCAAGAAGACAAATACCACATATATATGGTGTTCATTACCTAGCTTGACTAGATCAATGTTAATCCTTTAATTTATATTATTCTTTACAATATCCCCATGTTACTACAATTCTGCCAAAGAATTATGACAAGAAAAATGCTATTTCTCCAATAATGAAGATACCGTTTCAAGCTAGTTGAAAATTTGCAATGGTTAAAAAAAATATTAGTTAGATATACAAATGAATCTCCTAACATTTGCCATGATTGAATAGGCTTTGCTACACTGGAAACTGCTAATGCATGCATATCCAGTCAGTCAAATTGTCCAAAGTACTTCTGTAGGAACCAACTCAGTTGTTTTCTGGACAACATATACATCGTATTCACTAAGCACACCTCCCACACCCTCATATAACCACAATTTTTAGAGGATTTCTCATGGTAATTTGGAAGGAAATTTTGGAGACACTCTTATAAAGAAAATATGAATTCTTCATAGAGTTGTGTAAACATTTAAAATAAATGACTACGTGACTAACACTAGTAGTATTTAGAAAATAAATGACTAATTTGGTCATCGGGTAAAATCACAACTAAATGTTTAAATAAATGACTAATATCAGACAAATAAAAATGACTAAATAAATATCTCAATAAATGTGCTCATTATTAAAATTTTGGCCATAATTTTCATTTTAATAAACATACTCTAAAACCTTCATCAATGCCTTATATTCAATTGTAGCCTGCATAATTAATAATAAAATATTACAAATAAAACTGATAAGTAGGAGGTATTTTTTCCACAGCGTGTCAAATTATGATATTGCTATCAGGATTCAACCGTGTAGTTTTGAGTCAAACTCATTGACCCATGTTTCATGAGTAGTGGTTCAACAAGAACCCATATCTCATGATATCGAGATAGTCCACTTAGCACTCATTGCATCTAGGTGATGCTCCGCAGTGAAGCGGTCGTCGGAGGTCTCTAGGAATGACCGATAACTTCACCTAATGAAACATCACCTAGAAATAACTAAATCGAACCGATACGATATCATGAATATGAGTTCTTAGTGTTTCCTGCAAAACATGGAGTCAATGGTTGACTATTGATCTGATAACAATATCCTGCTTTAAATAAAACTACTAATAAATATTTTTTGTGGAATAATTTTTTTTTTTGTGGTGTCATCATATGAACACCAAAATTTCTTCTAAATTAAATGCCCAACTCCTCAAAGGGCCCAACTATGTAGTGTGGAAGATAAATATGCATACAATTCTCAAATATATACTAAGCTACTTATAAGTTTACATACTCTACATTTACTAGAGGAAAATAATGATATTACAAATAGTTTACAAGTATGATTATGTAAATTAGTTAAATTCTAATAGAAGAGATAAAGATGGAGATAAAAAGAATAAAGAGATAGAGACAAAGAAATATAGAGGTAGAGAGATAAAGAGGAATAGAGATATAGATGGAGAGAAAGATTGAAAGAGAAAGGAATAGAAAAAAGAGAGATAATACAAGAGAGATAGAAATATAAGAGATAGAAAGGGAAAGAGATAGAGAAAAGAAAAACTAACTTTTGATTACTTGTTTCATGCCAAAAATCCACGAATGGTATGTGTCCTTGGGGAGTTATGCTCAAGGTAGCATGACGTTTGATATAGATAGACAAACTTATAGAGAGGGAAAGACATAATTAAAGAGAGAGGGAGATAGAGATAAGATATAGAGAGAGAAAGACATAAAATGGAGAGGGAGATATACATAAGATAGAGAGAGGTGGATAGAGAAAAAATAAACTAAACTGTAATAAATTTACTATTACAAATATATAATTTTGTCTAATGAAAAATTATATTTAAAATATATATTTATTGAGTGAATGATAATTGAGACCTTTGTTACATAAAAAAAATCATTTGCTAAATGACCTACCAATTGACCTCATGTACTACACATATGTCTAAAAAAATATACCAAAATTTTCTCTAATTGACCTTTCATACCTTTTCAGCATACCTATTGCACACCAAGGTGCAATTGCTAGTAATAATTTTATATATGTATTTAACATTTATAGTTTGTTATTTCTAGATTTAGATTGTGTTTGAGTTTTTCATCAATGTTTCAGATCACACTCAGTGATTCATCATCAAGATGATAAAGCGTATAAGGAGATGAAATATGGTTAGATGCAAACCCAATATGCTTAAAAAGAAGAGGAGAAAGAAGTTGAGGGGATAGGAAACAAAAAACAAGGAGAGGGAGATAACCAACAAAAGAGTTGATTGATTTTTTTATTAAAAAATAATGAGAGGAAAATAAAGAAATAAATAAATAAAAGAGAAGAGAATGAATTTTTTTAAAAACTAAATATGACAAAGAAGTAAATAAATGAAAATTGAAAACTAAAGAGAGAGAGGCACAACAACTAAAAGAAAAAATATAGATAAAAATAATGATCTATAATTTACATATGTAAAATATATAAATAATGATTATATAATGAACATATGATATACATATGCTTATAAAAATAATAAATCTTATATAATAACATTATGCAAATTGCATAATAGCTTCACAATACAAACATAAAGATCAAATCTAAAAAGAAAAATGCAAAAACCTTGACACAAAGAAAGAAAGAGAAAGGAGCTATGCTTATTTCTTAAAATACTAAATGTTAATGTTAAAAACAAAAAAAAAAATTAAAAAATTAAAAACCAAGTACATGAGGATAAAATAATTCAAATGAAGAACCAATTCATAAAAGGAATAAAATAAATTGAAATTAAGAAGATAATCTACAAAATTACAAACCAAGAACAATAGAAATAGAATTACAAAAAACAGAGAAGAAAAAATAAAAGATTAAAAAATATATAAAATAATATACAAAAGATGATATAATAAACAAAGGAATATAAGAAAAATGAAATATATACATTACAATTAAAGACACCACAAACATAAAGATCAAAAATAAAAAAGAATTAAGTAAAAACCTAGACAAAAAAATGAAAGAGAATAAAAGCTTGTTGATTTAAAATGTGCTCATTATTAAAATCTTGGCCATAATTTTCATTTTAATAAACATACTCTGAAACCTGACCTTATTTTCAATTGCCCGCCAAAATGGAGAAGTGACAAACCTTATTTTCAGGCATAGCTCGCTAAAATGGAGAAGTGAAAATCTAAAACCTTATTTTCAACCTGCCAAAATGGAGAAGTGAAAGCATGACACTTGATTTAGGGTTGCAACCTCTGCCCATTTTTCCGCATCAAAAACGATTTGTGCAGAATCTTGTGGTAAGTCACTTTCCATGGTTTCAATTAATTTTACTTTTCAAATCTGTATGCTGTCAAGCCATTTTTTATTGTGTTAAGAATGATTGCTCATTGCATAGGTGAATTTACTATATTGTCCAAGCTTATTTTGAAACCAGGGATTCATAAAAAGGCTTTTCTGTGTTAATCTTAATCTTGAAAGTAGGTGGTCTTGAATAGGAGCAACACAATGATTACAAGAACATTACATTTCATTGCTGGATTTTCCATGCCCATGGCACCCATCTCGAGCATGCCCTACTCATTCAACAGCCACAAAAAACATCCATGTAAATGAGATAGAAAAAAGGGGTCACAAAATTTTTATATGAATTTTTATTTCTTTACCTATATCACATACATTTTCCTCTAGGGAAATATAGCTGCAATTGATTTTAAGCCTAGAGTTAAAAATGAGATAGATACACAGGGTCACTAACATTTGATCTTACAATGGGTCACAAATTTTTTTATCTTATAATCCTTCAACACTTGGGTTTGCTAATCTGAATGATTGGGGATTGTGTGTGATGACTTGCATAACATTGGAAGGTCCCTTCATATCTACTGCCTCCTCAATTGTGTTAGCAATCTATAATTTGGCCTTCCCATGATTTAAGCATCAATTACCTTAAGGTCCTTTGGTTGGGCCTAAAATAGTCCTTTATAATATAATATTCTCTAAATAGGAAAGATGTAGAAGACCATTCTAGAAAGAAGCAAAACAACAAAATAGAAAGTCCACAACTGATTGCTAAACCAACAAAACAAAATACAATAAGAATAATTCTTGTGATACTCTGAAACTCTATTTTTCTTTGATCAACCGAAATAGACAATTAAACCTAGAATTGATTAGGTCAATAGCCCCTAGACATGTTGTACAGATTAGTAGTATCATGAGTTTCTAGGCATGATATGCAAAGCACCTAAAGGCTGAAACACATTAACATGGAATAATTTACAAGATAATCCTCTTGGATTGAACAACATCTAACTAATTTATTGCATCTAGTTTAACCTTTTACTCCCTCTATTCCAAGAGGATATAGGACACTGAGCAGCTCATAACTCCATCAACACTCATTTCTAGCTCACATAGCTCCATCAGTAGCTTAGTCATCACCTGCAGAACATGCAATAGTGCAACAGCCCAAATCCTCTCTGAACCTACCTCATAGATCTAATAGCATCTATTCTAACAGAGTTGTTCCACACAGATAGTTGCAACATCATCCCAGGTAATGGCAATACAGAGGAATCTAGCTAGAATTTTCCAGTGGCATACAGTATTGTAACTTCCAAGCCATTCATCACCCTCCTATATGTATATTAGTGGATACTACCATTCTTTGTGACAGTAAGTGTAAGATAGTTAGCAAGTTAGTGGCTTAGTATTAGTATAGTAGGATATATTAGGCTCATACTATATTATACCTCTTGGATCTTAAACAAGACTATTCATAATAAAACTTTAAACATTGATATTATAGTTCTCATTGTAGTGTCTAACTGTTTATTTATTAATCTTTTCCCTAGCCTTCTGCACTCTGATGTAGCTCTCAACATGCCATTCAAAACATCAGCTTCCACCATAGCACATTTAATCCACTTCCACCATAGCACCATTCTTGATCTATAAAGGATTCACTTTTGTACTCCACGGCACCGTTGAAAAGGTTTTGGAACAGAGGATAGATTCTTGGAAGCTAGGGAAAGTATAGGGTGGTATGGGATAATCATGTGCAAGATTTAGTGAATAAGAAAATAATTAAAAATAGGGTTTTTTGGCTCTGTGGTAAACTTGTTGGTTGCAACAAGCAGCTAAAGCAAATTTAAAGGTGTAACACATCCCATGATGTTCCAGTTTCCAATTTTCCCTTTGAATTATTATTTGGTTTGTCTTTCACATCCTTCATAATGTAATATATGGTCAATGCATCTTAGATGCATGTTATGCATGGTAGAGGATTGTATAAGGTGATTTAAACTCTAGTTTTCTGATCCCTAGTGACTGTTGTAAAGAGCAGAAGCAAGGGAGGTGTTATGAGAGATTTTATTGGTCATTTGAGTTCATACCACAGTAGATGAAGCTCCCATATCAAACCTACAAGACTTAGACCAATAGTAATTTTCCATTTCGAGTACTTTTAAATAGAATTGAGCTCACAATCAATTTGATGGAGTTTCCACTTGAAGTGGGGTTTCTTTATAGTATATAAGTCTCTTCTTCTGGTATTATTCTCTCTAATTTTCTTACATTTCCCTGCCAACTCGTGCTTGATTAAGATCAATTTCTTTTGCTCTCTAAGTTTTAAATGCACTATTTTAAACTATCATATGGAAAATCCATTGTAGTTTACAGATCGATCCTTGTCCCCATTCTGTTTCACACCAGTGGTATTGAAATATGAATTTGTATTGTGTCTTAGTTCATATGCCCATCTATATGGGCTCAGATTCCAAGAAACCAAGGCTTGAGATGTGACCCTTCTGCATACCTTCCTATCCAACAACCCAAGATGTTAGAGTTCCAAAGATGCAAATTTTGGATATCCTTCAGAGAATGAAGGTAAGATTTGGAACAACAATACACATGATAGAGTATGCATTATCGATCACTTTTCCTAGCTCCTCGAGTGCATGCAACATCCTTCTGAGAGATCTACCATATAGTTTATGGATCAATCCTTGTCCCCATTTTGTATCACATCAAGTGGCATTGAAATTCACATTTGTATAGTGTCTCAGCTTACATGTCCATCCATGTGAGGTCAAACTATGAGAAATCAAGGCTTGAAACATGCAACTCTTCTGTATATCTTCCTATCCAACAACCCAAGATGGTAGATAGAGTTCCAAAGGTGCAAATTTTGGATATGCTCCAGAAAATGATAAGAGGTAAGATTTGGAACGACAACATACACATGATAGAGAAAGCATCATCGATCACTTTTCCCAGCTCCTTGAGTGCGTGCAACATCCTCCAGCGATCTCTACCTCCCACAAACCCGTCAGTGCTTCTGTAATGTAGAAGGTACAAGTGAATCTAAACATCCCAATTTGTGAAGGCAAGATGTAGATGCTTTAGATAACTAGCTTAATCTTGTTTGGGTGGAATTACCTTCACCCTTCTAAAATTTTCCTTTCTTGTTGAAAAATGGTGGCAAAACTATTGTGTTTTACACATGGAGGACCTTGCAACTGAATCTTTATGGCATGGTTTTACATAAGCCTTGAAAGAGACCTACCACCCAGTTCATAACTATGAGGGTTAATACATCAAGTATGCAAAACTACAAGTGGGAGATCAATCTGTGCAATAATACAATGATATTTTCCATACTCTAGTTTCCAAACTGCACATTCAAGAGACTAAGCATGATTTCATTATAAAATATAGGTCAGGCTTGAGATTGTACATCCAATCAAACATGGATTTCCCCTAGACCTCCACCCTCTAAGAAGCCTATAGATTCAACTACATATTTGAGGCCTAGGCCAAGCAGAAGACCAAGAAAGAGATCCTGGTCTGGAGACAAAACACAAACAAAGAATATAGATAAGGAAAAGGACCTCCACAACAATCTCAAAATGTAACATTCTCTGATGAGCAGAAGATACAATCCAAGACTGCCAAGTAGTGCTAAGCTCACAACACTAGTAATCACTCAATGAGTATCATACTAGAAAACCCTTGCTTGCACAACCAAAGTCCTCAGGTACTAGCACTACAATGCCAATCATGGATGTAGAGCCTAGTGTCATGGTCAATACTATCCAACACTGCCTTTTCCTCAAACACTAACGCAAAGGAAGCAAAGAGGTTGTTCCACTCCCAAATGTGATCTATGGACAAGTACCCTTCATAGTTGACAATGAAAGTCAAAAGAACTTGATTTATCCTGAAGCAGTTTACATATTGAACCTGCCACTAAAGCCTCACCCTTAACAATACACCATTGTATAGTTCAGTTCAGGTTCACAGAAACATGTCACTCAACAGTGCCACTTGGCATATAAAATCAAGCCATTTCAAGATGTATTCCTTTTGGTTATCACGCCATTAGAAGCATGCATTGTTTCACTTAGGCAAGCATATCTATTTCATCCACATGTGATCTATGAGGAAAATCCCAAAAATGTTAACATAGATGTTGGTGCACATTGATACGCATACCAAAAGTAGTCCCTAAGTTATATCTCATTAGTGCCAAGCAATGCCCAAAGTTCCTCAGCTCCAGCAGGAAGTGGATCTCCTGGACCAGCTCCATGGTTCCAACTTCTTTTCCAAAACCAATCTCAAGGTTGGGTATCACTAAATTATTGCTGAACCTACAAACTTTTAGAAGACAACCTTATTCCCTTAGGGTTGACCAATACATCAACAAAATTTATGTAGATGAAAGACAACAACCACATACCATTCACCATCTCATTTTTTGTTTCACATCTTAATCTTCAACAAAACATGGGATAGCATTTGCACCACATCCAACAAGTGTTTCACACTTTGCAAAAGGAAAAGTTGTACATCAAAGTGGAGAAATGTTCATTCCCCATGTGGGAGATATAATATATAGGAAACATTTTGGATGCATAGAGAATACACATCAACCCAACCAAAATTAGTGTCATCTAAGAATTTCCTACACCAAAGAATCTCACAAATCTTCATATATTATTAAAAAAAATTTATAGAAGGTTTGTACTTAGTTCTTCTCAAGTCACCCAGGCATTTAATTAGATAAAGTTGGCAACAAAAATTTACTTATCTACTTGATGCTCAAGATTAAATGCATCCAAGTACACCCCCTATGCTGCCTGCATTCATAAATTGATAAATTGCATGCTAGGGACTCATTCACATTCACAAAAAAGCTCCAATTTGTCAACGAGGTTGTATTCCATCTTGAAACAAAACTTTATACCTTTTAGTGGACATAATTACAATGCGCTTTGCAGAATTGGGATATAAACGAACTAATAACTTCATAATCAACCAAATATTAAGTATAAAACATATTTATTAATGGCTTTGGGTTATATACCCATGTGAAATAAACTCATACTGCAACAAACAAAACTAAACAAACTTGTCCCAACAATTAAGGCTTACAAACCAAGCATCAGCCTTGCCATAAAATCTAATATGAACCAAGTATAAGGTATGGGCATTATTATCTGAGAGCTAATGTTAAGATTGCTGTGTACAAAAAATGACATTTCTACAACAAAGCATGTAAAAGGTAGACTTATGCCTCTGTGCAAAAATTTTAGCATTTAATAGATTCCAAAGTACATATTGTAATCCTTCATTAGAGAGGAATAAGGAATCTACAATACAATTTCATGAGAAGAAAATGAATGGATTCTTATTCATAATCACACCTGTTGGCAAGTTTAACTAGTGCTAACTTTGCTAAGCAACATTCAACCTCTTCACTGACCTATTTAGTACAGTGAGAAACAAAATAAGAAACACTCGATAAAAAAATTGAGGGAGCAATAGAAAGCTCGAGACATGTCTGATGCAATCATGAAATATTTTTTATACATTTTGTCAAATATGAGATAAATTGTAGGTATAGCCATATATTTGTTCTTTGAACTATTTCTTGCTAACCATACTTCACAAGTACATAAATTTTCAAGCATCTGTTAAAAAATGTAGGAAAATGGATGCCAATCATCAAAGCTATCAATTAAATGTTGCCATGGTGAACCAAAATCTAATGTAAAATTCTTGGAAAATTTAATCAATTATTTAACTTTTAAGTATATGGATTTTAACTCATTTAAATAAACGTTATTTGATCTGATCATAAAGACAAACAATTCAAAACAAGGGGTAAAATGACAACAATCATCTGACACAAACTTCAAAGAAAGGTGGTATTATTGAACATTTTCACATAGCTAGTCAATCCATAATAAATGCTTGATCCTAAATATTAATTGCAAGCTTGAGTTCTACGTTTATGTTGGCACTTTAAGGGAGAGGATAATGCAGAGCAGTCTTGATTTCCATGTCTTTGTCAGTACATAGTTGTGAGCATTATTTAAGCTTGTTCAAGGAACACGATATCTAACAATTAGCTTTCTTGTTGTGTTACTACCACTAATAAAACTTTCCAACCTAGCCTACATATTTATTCACAAACAAGAAGCAAGCTTATAAGCAAATCATCTTTTACCAATAATTTTTCCATTCACTTATGTTTTAGTAGCATGAATGATGTCAATTATCATAATCAACTATCTCCAAGACTTTACAATAGAGCCCCTTGTTAAAAGTGCAAAAGAGGTTTATTTTATTTTCCAAACGTAAATTATATCACCTGATAAGATTTCCTCAATACTAATATCCTTATAATATGATATGTTGTTATACTTCATTAGGTGATATTTCTTAACCATATCCTCATTGTCTTAGGTTAAAATTTTGTGCTTACAATGCAGGATTAAGATTTGCTTCCTCCATTCCCATACAAATAAATGAATAGATGTAAGCCAATAGACAACCCTCATGCAACCTTAAACATCATTTGGCACAAGCACTACCAGGTCTTTTAGGAAAGACATAATGAAAAAAAAGGACCAGTGCAAGGTGCAAATAGGCCAAACCAATAAAGAAGCAAGTAATAAACAATTCCAGCCAAAAAGATTGGGCAAGTACAACCAGCAGGGAATAGTACAAAAACCGTAAAAGAAGACAAATAAGAGATGATTGGAGTGTACCTATTAAAACCATTAAAGCAAGAAGTTTTTAGGATTTCAGCAAGGAAAGGATTTGGCAACCATTTATCTTGATACATAAAACACATTATCAGATACCAGTGGGCAATGTTTAGAGCTTGAAATAATTGCACAAATTGTTGTTGGCCACAGTGTGGACATATGGAATATATTTTGATTTCTCTTTGATACAACGGTTGTTGCAGGAATAGGTGGATCTAGGTTGCATTTACTAAACCTCACAAGATCAAAACCTACGGATCTATATTTTGAACAATATATAAGGAAAATAGAATAATAAATCAACTTGTGGGATTCCATAAGAAGGATGGATGTGACCTAAAAACTAACTTTACCTTTTACCTTTCCGAGGCTCATCCCACCTGTACCTTCACTCAACAAGGGAAAAAAATAAAGCACATTTTCATACATTATAATGAAGGGTTCATTTTTGTGGCAGCCATTGCTTTTGAAGCTTATTGTGTATCATTTACAGCATCACTGTTGAGGCCAAAAGTGGTACACAAGGCAACTACTTTATTATTATGGTAGAAAAATAGTTTGTTTTTGTTTCAAGATTATTTTGGTGTTGGAGGGTGTTCTTGGCCATATTTTAATGAAAAAAATACTCATGAAACCTTTGAAAAGGAGACCATATTGTGTTACTACTGCTAGTTAACACAAGACCCTATATTGCAGGGTTTTTACATAGGCCTCAGATTCAAGTACAACTTTCACAACTAGAAAGAGCACTTTTGCAATATATATTTTGGCATGTTATATGATATGCTTTTGTATACTATTTAAGTAAATACGACCATGCAAAGTAGACACCAATTTCTTGTGAATGTCACGGTACATAGAATCCATTCATGGCTGCAAACATCGCATTTATTTGTATTTGGAGGAATTTTATTATGTTTTCACCATGGGTTCTCTTCATTTACAATGTGGGTAATAATCCTTGGTGCTTCTAACTACACATGACCCCCAAGAAGATGTGGTTGTTAGTTTTAGATCAGAAAATGAGTAAGCAGAAAATAATGCTTCCACTTATTCAGCTCCTTCAAACTGTTGAGTTTGATATTAAGAAAGAAGCAGCATGGGCCATATCAAATGCAACTTCTAGTGGTACACATGAACAAATCAAGTATGTATTATTTTAACATATAATTGCATGTATATAAATATATTATTAATGTACTGGGATTATTTGTAAAAGTACAAATCTTAGGCTTACAATGTTAGGATGTGTTCCAGAGTGCTTACAATGTTGGAATCCATCGCTTGTTTGAAAGAACCTAATTTAGGCTTTTAACCATAGCAACATGGTAGTGAATTTTTTAATAAAATGCTTTGGTAGACATGTATGAAAAATGTGGTAGCACAGACAAGGTAGTGAACTGTTTGAATAAATGCCTCAAAGGTCACGAAGGTCAACCATGCACACCTAATGATCAACTATATATGTAAATTCCAATGCAATAAGGGTTACTGATGTGTGAAGTATGTGCAGACCTCGTCCACTAAACATGTATGACTGCATGCACCTAAAACCCAAGCAAAGCTTACAATGTTAGGATGTGTTCCAGAGTGCTTCATTAATTCAAAGATTTTGAGAGGTTCCTTGCAAAATCCATTTTGTGCACATTCTGCAATCAATCATTTCATTCCATGAGATGACATCTCTTTGAGGCATTTTGTCAAACAATTCAAGTGTTTTGTCTACGATTCCACATCTTGCATATATGTCTACCAGAACATATCCAACTATAACATCCAAGTATCTTTTTAATTCCTCTATCTTTCATCAATCTCTTTACTATTTGAACCTCGTACAGATGTTTTAGAGAACATAAGTTGTAGAATTTTTAGGATCCAACTAAAAAAGCAGTGTTGCTGGAAATACTCAGCCTATATTCACTATTATTCTTGACGCTAGCCATGGAAATTTATCATGTGCTCCATTTTTAGTTGGTCTCCTCTCTTGGTTGATCAATTTATAATTTGTGTCCAATCAAAATGCATTGTATGCTTTACCAAGGCTAGACAAGCCTATTTATTATCAAGGAGGTACCCACCAAGGTGGAAAATCTATTTGTATGATTGAATAATAAAACCTTTATATTATTTTCATAAAATAGTACTGATTGACTCTCAGTCCTAGCCTTTAAAAATCAATGGTTATAACTTGGTTTGATTTAACAAACCTATTAACATGTTGGAATCATCTTCCACTATATACTTTGATAGGATGATGAACAATTATTTTAGTTTTGGTTACATTTCTATTGGTCTCTACAACATTGTTCTTTCCTTTTCCTTAGAAAAGTGTAGAAAATGCTTATGCATACCTTTAAAAGTCTCTGATTACCCCTCAATTTCTAACTTGAGATGGATTAGCAGCTTTCATGTCTTGTCAAATCCAGCTTTAAAAAATGGTCCTTGAGTTCATACAAGAAAGGTTCTCATCATATAAGGGCCTCCACAGACCTTCCTTTATTCTGGATAAAATATTTGACCACAGTAGGTGGGGTGTGTATGACAATTCTTTATTCTCTACTGGTGAAAAAAGTGTTAAGAATCTTTGCCACAAATTAGTTATTTTCCTCACATCATCTTTAGAGGAGTTTCACTATGGCTAAGTTTAGCATTTGCAATCAATTTTGATTCAGCATTGGATATTATATTATCCAACCAAATTCCTTATATTATATTAATATCATTGTGCCTCTTTCTTCTCAATGAAGAGGTAAGACTTACAGTATGTTCTAGATTGATCATTTGTCATTGCAATATATTGTAGTGGTGTCATAGCAAGTAATGTTCAACTCAACACTTGAACACCTAAGATTGCACACTTCATGTTGGTTTTTTATTATTATGCATGGAGAAAAATCTTCATTTACCTTCATTTTTGGAAAAGTTTTTCACACCATAGGAGCAATTTATGTGTTGATATTGTAGACAACAAATGTTTCACATTTTCAACTTGATAGAAAGTTAGGTCATTCAATGCAGGCTTCAACACACTTTTTGGTTACTCATGGGTGAAATTAGCTTGGGTTATCTAGTCTTTAGGTCACACAATGTAGTTGGCACACTTTTGGACTACTCATGGCCACCACCATTTTGGGTTCTCTAGTTAACATAGAATTGAATAACTTTTTAATGCAAATTTCATCACTCGAAAGTAAATAGTAGTGAAAAATTTCATAGCAAATGAGTGGTATTCTCTCAAAATGGGATATAGTATCATTGAAAGTTGACTCAACTTAAGAAAAAAACTCATGTCTAAATACCAAGTCCATATCTTGGTTCTCAAGAAATTGCAAAAAGGAACCATTTAGGCAAAACCTTTTGTAAAACATTGGAGCTTTGTATCAAGAATAATAAGTACCATAAACAAGTTGCCCAATGTGTAACACAAATAGTAATTCTATCACTACCCCTATGAATTAACGGGGGATGTAACAATAGTGTACATAATCCTAGAAGTAGCAGGATAATATTTTATATTATATATATCCTAATTGTACTAGAAGTTGAACAATCATCTAGAAGATGAACTAAATAGTCATTTTCATATTGTTAAATATGTACATTTTGACTGAATGAATGAAGCTTTCATTGAATATTTTTCTTGGTTGTCCAAGTTGCATTTATTTGCCAATCTTTTCTTGTATTACATTCCTTGGCTTGACAAATCTTATATGACTATGTCTAAATTTTTTTCTTTTAACTTGGAAGGAAATTGTTATGTTCCAAGTTTTGCACCATTGTCTCTTTTTCGTCGCATCTTAATAGGTGATAACTTATCTATTTTTTGTAATGCTTGAAAGCTATGTGACTCATAGTAGGTTGTAAGGTTTCTCCATTTACCTGTGTTTGCAACTTCATCATAGGAAGCATAGCTTATTTGGAACATCATTTGGCAGAGAAATTCATTTTGGAAAATCAAAATTCCTTATGGCCTGTCCTCCACAACATTTTTTTTCCATCATTTCACAATTGATCAGGGTTGATATGCCAGAAAATAATATTTTTGTGCACATTGTAGGAATCCTTTAATTTTGATGCTATCAAAAGTAAGAGCTTGGGATCCTTTTATGCATGATTTTTAGGTGAAAGTGCATGTGCAGCCTATAGGCTTCTTTAATTTGATTGAAGGATCAGCTATTTTAAACTCTTCTAATCAAATGTTCTCATATACTACATCAACATCTTATGTACCAAAGACTATTAAAAACATTAGTACATATTTTCCCATATTGTTTGGGAGTCCCTTCAAGAGAAAAGGTTAGATGTATTCATCGGTCTATTGGTGGAGCTATGAGGGGAGTTACCCCGATGTAGTAATGTTAGGTTGATGGAGAAACCACAAGATTATTCCCTATAGATCATGTTACTCTGAAGTATTTGAAATTGATCGGTCGTAGTGATGAGACAATGAGTACTTATAATTTCTACTTCTACAGAAATACATAGATTTTTTCAACTGCTAATGTTACTTGTCAACTAAAGATAAAAATGATTGATGCTTATCTTCATGCAAATAGGATGTTTGTGGACTATAATGAGGTAGGGGCTAATTTTTTTTCTCTATTTAATTTGACTTTTAATGGATTCCTATTTGTTGTTGGCACACACTGAGTTATGTAACTACAACCACAAACAGTGAGAGTTGATTCATCCTACCTTGAGCTAGATCTCTCATATGTCAAACCTTGTATCTCAGGTCCTAAACGGTGAGTGTATTGTAGTTGTATTTATGGTTTACAGGGAAATTTCATTTATTTGGTATCTATTCATTTTTAGAAAGTCAAAAAGTTGTTCAAATGCCATATTTGAATGTTGTATTTAAAGCGTTGGCAATAACTTGAGTTGGTTAAATGTCATATTTTAGTGGTATTTTGTTGTAGACCACATGATCAGGTTTCTTTGAAGGAAATGAAGGCAGATTGGTATGCATGCCTGGACAACAAGATTGGATTTAAGGTGAGAATAATAGTTTTTTCTTTTATTTTCCATCATAAATCAAAATCAAATGTGATGCTTGGAGCTGCAGTTGTTGCAAAGAAAGCTTTAGAATTAGGTCTTGAGGTATGTGCTTTTTTGGTGTTGTTTTGAATGTTTTTCTAAAAGTTCATATTTCAAGTCTTTCTTTTGAATGTTTTTCTAAAAGTTCATATTTCAAGTTTATGCTTGTGAATGTAGTTCGGGGAGTGTTATTGTTTAGTATTTACTTTTGTTGTTGTTAGCATATGAAGTTTTTGGTCCTTTATGATTCTGTGGGGATTCTAACTTGGTTCACATGCTTTTTGTTTTGGACTAGGTGGACAGAGCTGAGGCTATACAGAAAATGAAGGTGCCAACTGTAGTTGAATGTCTTTAGCATCCTTTCTTTTAGGTTCTTTTTAAATTATTATTTTTAGTACTATGCAATTCTATATTTTTCTTGTTTCTATTTTATGACTACATGGTAAATGGAGGTCTCTGGAACATCTTACATGGTGAGCAAATGATGTTATGCAGAAACATGATAGATTTATGAAATACGAGTACAATCAATATTTCTACCATATGATCAAAATAGATTGGGGAGAACCTAACAAACATTTTAAATTTTTGTGTAGGAACATCAAAGAGGATTAAATTAGACTGGGATACTCATCTAAAGATAGCCTATGGTGCTACAAAAGGATTAGCATATCTTCATCGTGACTGTAACCAATGCATTGTTCACAAGGATGTGAAGATATCTAACATTCTTTTAGATGCCAATTTCGAAGAACATTTGTCAGAATTTGGCATTGCCAAGTGCATTTCCTCAGCCAAAACTCACACCTCCACCTATGTTATAAAGAATAGTCATGTTCCTATTCTTTTGTAAGTTGTTGAACATAAAGGCAAGGTTTTGGAGTAGATTTCAGCTAGTTTTTTTCTCTTAGCAATGTAATGTAATCTTTCAAGTTCTTTCATACTGGGACAACAAATTGTAACTCCATTTTCAAGCTTACATAGCTGTATGTAACATCTTTTTGATTAATAAAATAAGTTATTTTTACCTTCTCATTGTTGTTTTATTGTGCAAATATTTTAATAGTTGATAAGTGATATTTTTTATTAATAAAATAAACTACCAAATGACGACAATTACAAATGCACTAAATATACTACTGAATCAATGACTAAATGACTGAATATATGACTAAATGGCTGAATGAATGACTAAATATATGACTAAATTAATGAATAAATATATGACTAAAGTAATGACTAAAATAATGACTAAAAATATGACTAAATTAATTACTAAATATGTGACTAAAGTAATGACTAAATAAATGACTACCATGACTAAATAAATGACTAAATTAACGACTAAATCAGTGACTAAATCAATGACCAAATCAATGACTAAATAAATGACTAAAATAGTTTAGTCATAAATTTAGTGGTGTTATAAATGACCAGCAATAAACAACTAATGGTCACGTGACCAAAATTAGTCATTTATATACAATTTTTAGTAGTTTATTTAGTCATATATTGTTGTTTGTGTACTAGTGTTAGAGGATTTCTCATGGTAATTTGGAAGGAAATTTTGGAGACACTCCTATAAAGAAAATATGAATTCTTCATAGAGTTGTGTAAACATTTAAAATCCTTATCCCTAGAGCCAGTCTACCAAATAGAATAAAATTATAATAAATGATATATTTTCCAATTAAAGAATTACTCCAAAACGTTACCTGATTAGCCTCCACCAAACACAACCTTTTTGGAATATTCCATTTGACTGCGGGCCTGAAATGAATGCACATCAAAAGAGACAAACCCACATTAATTACAAAGATTTTCCTTATGAACAAAAAGGAACACAACTAACTCACCAAGGAAAAAAAATAGTAATATCTAGCATGTAATTCTAAGTTAGGTGAACCTAGAGATAAGCTTGTCAAGAAATACTTGTAGAAGATATATATCATGTACTTCTGAGAGATGATTTTGAACACAAACACTTGTGATCCAAAATCAATTATGAGTGTATGACTATGTTAAGTTTTTCCTCTTTGACAATCAGACAAAATAATTTATACTAAATACAATCAAACAAAAATCAACCATAAATGATAAAGTTTTTAAAACAAGAGTGCTTGAGATAAATGAAAGACTCTTCAATAAACCCATGAAGGATAATTGACACGATGACATGAATTTTCAAATTTGATAATCCTTCTGATTCTCTAAATAAAGTACAAATGACTCTTGGCCTTCAACTCACTTATATATAATAAATCCTTATGTCACATTTACATTAACTGATTAACACCATATGACTGTTACTAGTATATTTAAATATTTTGTATCACCTCCACTCATTCATGACCCACATTGAACATTACATTCTAGCACTCACCATAATGTTATCTATGGATCAATCCACTTTCAACGCTCAATCATGTTTTGGCTTTAAGTATCTAGAATTTTCAAGATCCACATCAATCTAGATAAACATCTAGACTTATATATTATCACCTGGCTTTCCTCACATTGCCGCAATTCACAAAGACAATAGCAAGCATCTGAAATCAATTCTACGTTATTTCTCCTTCTGTTGTTATAGAAATATTCCAATGCAGTAGCTTATTAAAACCTCCCAACTCGCTAATACAAAGTTATGAGTAGGAGTTCAAATGCATCTGTCATTTGCTTGCCATATGCCAATATCGAAATTATAAAAACAAGATCAAATACTTAAGAAACAAAGATAGGTCTAATCAATTATCGAATGTGGAGTGTTAGCCACTCAACCAATCAACTAATTTAAGATATGTTTTATTAATGACCATGTGAATGAACCCTCATCAAATAGAGAAGTAAGAAAATGAGGTTAATATCCAACTAGATTGGATAGCAAAATGATAAACAAAGGTCATCAAGGATTACCTTGAATAGCTCCACATAGGATTGCAAATTCATTCAACATAATTGAAATTCCAGTGTGGTTTGTATCATTAAATTTCAAACTTAGATTATTCAATCAAAAGGGTAAATACCTTAAATAATAAAACATCAGATATGATCGAGAACTCAAAGCACATACAAATTGATAAAGGATCAACACAATAAGAAGAGACAAAATCTACAATGTCTAAGTCTCATAAATGTGCAAATTTGGTAAGGTTACAATGCAAAACGCATTTCTTTGCACCAATCTATAGAGCATTCAATCATTTGTCTTTTCCCAAGATTTCATCCTTATTTCTAATCTCGTTTTACTTCTTCAAAACCTAATCTTAGTCTTTGATGTTTTCAACAAAATCAAATAAAAACTAAGTTGAAAGTTAGAAGCACAATTATAAAAAGTTTGGGTACTCCAATTATCTTATAGAAACAAAGTACCCAACCCGGTTTTGTGATAAACCCAAAAAAGTTTTAACTTAATTCACACTTAAATTTATGATTTTTAGATTTTTACAATTCGTTTTCTGCCTTGAAATTCCAGACTCACAAATCACCTAATATTGTATCTTGGACATGCCATAAACTTCAATTTTTACTTGGATAGTTTTTTACTCATAATCCAATAACTTTTCTTTGTTAACAGGCACTTTATAAATGTAACCAATCATGGTGAGAAAATATTTTAAAAGTTATTTAATATTCAATTCATAATTTGTATTTCTGACTTGATCTTAATTGGTCTAGATTTCCCCACCTCTTAATGTACATGAATTTAAAGAGCCCATGTTTGCGATCCTTATCCATCACTCATCCTGATGTTGTGTCAAAAGAGTGGCTCAAAATATTAATTAAATCTTCTTCCGTAACTATACTGAAACACATCTCAACCTTCATATTTTTTATTTTGATTTTAAGACTCAAATATAACTGAAACAACTAAAGACTCAAAAAGAAAACCTTTCACATGAGGACACTTGCTCTTCAGATGCAAATCAACCTTCATACATGTTTGTTTTGATTTTAAGACTCAAAAGTCAAATATCACAAAAACAAGTAAACAACTAAAGACTCAAATCTTATCAGCAGGGGCACTTTAAAGTTTTACTTTCATAACACAACCAATGCAGAAGAAAGAAATACAGAAAGAAGCTCAAAGAGATATGAAAGTACAAGTTACATGAGTAATGCTATTTATCTAGTGGTTTACATAACTTGTCTATATTTATAAGTCAAACAACTTGTAAAATGTATTATTGTTGGAATGGGAATGAAATTGGATTGTTGTTGACATTTTTTATTCTCATGGATAGGTATTGAAGCACTTGCATGGGCGATAAAGCTTGTTTGGATAGGACCTGAAGAATTTTGAAAAGGTGGGAAAGGAATTCAAAGTTTGCTGCAATGAATTTGAAGTCAGTGAGGCCCTCTACAACAAATTTAGGGGTAACTCGAAACCCTCATTGCTGAAAGTAAGCTGATAGGAAACACATGCATATTCCATTCTTAGTACGTAAACTTCAAATGAATGTAAGACAGATCTTAAATCAATGACTCATTATATCCTCTTCTTTTTGTTATGGTCTATACTAAAAGTGACTACTTTCAACAATGTTTTGGCATCTCTATTTTCAGATTTATGTTTTTCTCTTTAAATCAGAAACTAAATTAATATGGGAATGCAAAATATTATAGATGGATTAGCATCAAAGGTTGACTACGGATCAATATCATGCATATGATGAGAGAGTAGTTGATGAGAGGGACATTGACAAATATCCATGTCCATGTAAAAATTGTCTTGGTGGAAAAGTGAAAAAGAGAAATATGATTTATCGACATATGATAAGATATGGGCATAGTCATATAAGCCCTTGGGCTTACAATTATTATGAAGATATGATAGAATGGTAGACTATGAGAGATGAAGAGACAACAAACATAGATGAAGTGGCACCAAACATAGATGAAGAGGCAAAAATGTTTGATGAAGGGTTTGAAGTTGATAGAATGTTGAATGAGGGTCTAAATGATGATTGGGAAAAGTCAATGGAGGATGCTTTAAAGCCTTTGTATGCTAATTGCAAGTCAAGTCATTTGACAAAAATCCTTCAACTTCTTAACTTGCAAGTGTTGCATGGTTGGACAAATGAGAGTGTAGATCAGTTATTGGCATTATTAAGTTCATTGTTACCAGCTAACTCCACATTGCCAACAAAATGAAGTCAATATAAAAAGTAAATCAATAAGCTCGACTTGGTGTATGAAAACATCCACACATGTGTGAATGGTTGTGTATTATTTCGCAAACATATTGCAATTGAGAGTGAATGTCTAAAATGTCATGAAGCAAGGTATACACAAGGGTTGAAATCAACTGTGGTTCCTTGAAAGGTTCTTCACCACTTTTCGATAATACCACAATTACACAGAATGTATAGGTGCAGAGACATTGCTAAACTTATGTAGCGGCATGCCCAAAATAAGAGCATTGATGAAAAACAATGACATGTACCTGATTCTAAGACATGGATGGAATTTGATAACAGATGGCCCAATTTTTCTCAAGATCCTCGTAATATAAGGTTGGGTTTGGCTCTAGATGGGGTGAACCCATTCTCAAATCAAAGTACTAAATGGTCAACTTGGCCAGTGTTTCTAATAAATTATAACTTGCCTCCATGGTTAGCAACTAAACCATTTTTCTTAATACAAGAAATTAAGTTGTTGATATAATGGGCATGTTTAATCTTTCCTTTCTATGCTTGTAAGTGTTTTCTTAGTGCTAGAATTTTTAGTTTCAAGGGCACTGGGTATTTCCCTTGGCCCTTTTTCCTTTATATTTTCCTTCCTTATCTCTATTGCTACACCCTATTTCTCTTCTTTCCCTCCTCCACAAGCATAAAAAGTCTTGTCCACTCATTTCCAAACCTATAAAGACTTACCTATTGAAACCCTTGTGAAGTATGTATATTCTTTCATCATATTGCCTTGTTTCTTTGTGATTTTCCAATCATCTCCCTTGTCATCCATCTCAAGAACACATCAAATCCATTCTAGTTTACCCCTAGAGTTTTTGTTATCCACACCTTTAAAAACACCACATTCACTACCACCTAGATTTGAATACACACATTTGTCTCCTATAATGCTTCTTATGGAACAATTTGGAATATACCCACTATAGGATTGATAGAGGTATTCTCACAAACAACAATAGTTATTTTTCTTATCCCTAGGTTAAATCTAGTATATTACACATTTAGGAGAGAAAGTAGATTGATTCTAGGTGGAAATAGAGCTAAAAATGTTAGATAGAGGATCCTAGAAAATTGTAAGATCTTTTTATAGAGAACCACATGCACCAATAGTGAACAATATTTTCTATTTGGATCCCTTGGTTGGACATACACACCCCCTATCATAGCCAAATTGATTTCAACACACTAATTTTCACACATGAAATATCTTACATTTCCTAGATTTCTACCATATGTAGCTATAATAATTTCTAGTATGTTTATTCATCTAAATTTGATATTCCTCCATTGAAAAATGTGACCAAGAACATACAAATTGCTTGCATTTTATTTCTATGAAAACATGTTGAAAGCATTTCCTATTATCCCCCACATAAATCACAACACACACTTAAGATATCCTCTATAGGATTTCTCCCCAAACTTTAATATTTCATTTAATTCAAGGCTAAAACAAACCATCAAAGGGACTAGCTAAGGCAATCTCTAAAAACCATTTAACCCATTCCCCCTTTCCTCATAGATTTAGTAGCATATAGCTTCGTAACAAAAATAATTAATTCTAGCTTTTGCAATCATCATGAGGATCACAACAGCTGAGCACCCATCTCTATAAAGTTGCAAGTCCTTTTGAGAAAAAAGATAATGCACCACATATATTTGGGATTGGTAGCATGCATCAAAGGTTAACAATGTGGTTCATGAGGTTAGGTCAATGATATTTCAATCTTCATTCATTTATCCAAGTTTGTACACTTGTGCAAACCTTAAGGTAATAGGTGTGATTTCCTAGGTCATAATCACAACTTCCACACTATGACCTTTTATTTCAAAATCCTAGTTTTGAGACCTTTTTCTATCTTCTTCTATCATCTGACTTTATTAGCTATTGAAACAAGGATGCTTCCTAATCTTATCCAAAAATTTTACAAATCACAAGTTCCTTTCCCAACTTAGTGTAATTGTTTAAGTTTTCTTATTATTAATTATGGTTATAAATTTGATAAATGGAATGAATATAAATATAAATGTAATTACACAATAGCAAGTAGATCAACTCATCTTTCTCAAAAGTGATTTATTTCATCTTATAAGAAGAAGTTTCAATTCCTAGTATTATGAGACTATGTCTAGTGTTCTTGTTTTGTGTGATTATACATAATCTAAAAAACATGCTGATTTGCACATCTTCATAGTAAATCAATATTAGGCCTTTTGGATCCTCTATGTATCTCAAGTGAGACCTCTTTCAAGAGTGATTTTTTTATTCAAGCAAATATGCTAATGGAGGGTAGGCTTGTAAAGTATCGTCTAGATATTCTATGCACCAATTTCAAAATAGATCAATATTTTGATTCTATTATCAAGACCTAGTCAAGTTTTCTACTATAAGAATTGATATTATTTTTCCCAATGATTTAACCAATTAAAATCAATCCCTTTGAATAAAATCACATTTTTAAAGTGTGAATATAGACATGTACATTGATGATCTAATGGGGCATGTGGTATAGTTTTTGAATTCCCAAAGCTAAGCACTTTCTATTGGGTATTTGATGGTCACGATGGAGAAGATGCAAAAATATTTATTAGGAAAAATCTTGTGAATTTATTTGTTCAAGAACCACATATTCTAAAATGTTGCTGGAAACAGAATGACACTTCGTCATGGAATGCTCAGCATACAATGACATCTGTATCAGCTATGAGGACATCTTGAAAAATGACAATTTAAGAACCTTGTTTGAGGAGGCAAGATTGAGCAAAACTGCAAACTTATTGATCAAAATTCATTGCCAAAGATCAGATCTAAAAAAAAGAGGTTACAAACTGCATAAGACTTTGATACCCTGTTTCGATGAACCCATGTACTGTTCTTTGTCCCATAAACTACTTTGAGTTCCCAAATGTTACTAAAATCATTCAATTCATTCATCCAAAGGATATAAGAAATACCTACATTCATGTAGGTTAATCATGCTTTGGTTGTATTGATAACAAGATCTGCCACCACTCTGACAGCTCTTTATTTTTGGAAGGACTCTGGTCTGCACACACTTAGTTTGGTCTGCACACAACAGAAAAATTGCGAGATACTTATCAGAAGATTAAAGCTAAAATATTGGGTTCTTACATGAAAGAGCACAATTATTAGGGATTGAGTTTTTAGTTGCACTGGCTGTTGTCAGACTGGATACTATGTTAGCAAACATCCCATTGAATACAGTAAAACCACTTAAATGTCCATGCAAGCTGACGTATTTGTGACAACGACCATCTATGCAAGCTAACAGATAGACATGCAAGCTTCATTTATTCCAATGGAAGATGAACATAACAACGTCCAAGCTGCATTAAAGGCGAAAATATTGTATGCTGGTGAGGATAGTTTGAAGGAAAGCACTGTGTACGCAGCTTACAAGTTTACAGGTTACTAATTTAAAGATTTTTATAATTTTTTTTATTTCATTAATTTTTTCTTACATAAATGTTATAGATTTAGGAGAATAAATATTTTGTAATGTTTACAATTTATAATTGTTTGGTAATCATTGGTTATTTTCTATACAAATTGTACGTCATAAACATACATACCATATCATCATATAGTATAACACACAATCTATTGTATATACATATGTGTGGGTCGATTGATGTTGCAGGTGTGTCCATCAAGAAACTAAAATTGATCTAAGATTTTTCAATGCATTTATTTTTTTTAGCAAATTTTAAATTAAAAAGAAAAGTAGAAAAGAAAAATCCGATGCCATTTTTAAAATAAAACCTTGTGTTTCAATACATCCATTTTTCTTGTAACCTTCAAACCATCTTTGATCTCCTTTCAAATCTCAACACCAGCTACAAGCTACCAACCAACATAAAGTGAGAACAGCAAGAAATGAGAGAGAAGAAGAAGAGTTGTAGTGACAAGAATTTTTACAAGGCTTCTACTTTACAAAAATTACAAGATACATAAACACTATGATAATAATGAAGTGCTTCTCAAGATTGAGAGTGGTTGTTCTCCATACAAAATTGCATGTCTAGAACATCATATTATAATTTTAACATACAATGCCATATCATTTTCTAATCACATTATCCATACGAAATTATACGTATAGGTTACATGGTGATGGGACCAACAACAATTGCTAACTTCAACATTTCAAACATGCCATTTTTATGTCACAATCAAGCTCAATTTAAAAAAAATAATTTATACCACCCAATCAAGTAAAATTGATTTTTTTTTAAATTCCTATTTGTAGAGAGAGGAAAGCAATTAAAATCCAAGGGACATGGTTGCACTATCTCCTACTTTTAAATTCTCTTTTAACTTCAATGAGGAAATGGGTATTTGAGAATAAACTCACTGTAGTAAGGGTATTGTCGACTTCAACATTGGCTTATAACTTTTCAAAGATTCCTATGAAAACCACTCTCAAGCTTGTACATGCTAGCCATGAATTTCTTCTTTCTTGCTATAAATGATGAGAAATTAATTTAAAGTTTTGTATTGATCAAAATAATATAATAATGACTCCAAGTTCTTTAAGTTTTGGATGACTTTGATGTATATAGGATACATGCACATGGTATGATTTTGGCAACATTCTCTTCTTCATTTTCATGAGCAAAATGTTAGGTGAAGCTCGAGCAAAAGAATGGCATTACTCAGTATTTAGATATTTCATATTTCAATGATATTAATTCTCTATTTGTCATGTATTCTTATTTCAGAGCTTCTTTGTGTGTGTGATAGATTTGTAGAAATAAAAATTTAGAATATTTTGTGTATTTAGATCGATTTTTCTGTTTTACATACATTGTATGAAGTTAAATCTTACATATATTCTTCCTACACTTCTAATGGACCAGCAAATACTATCAAGAAAAGAATACAATCTTTAGAGTTTGAAAGTTCATATTGTTCATTGTACTATCCATATGAGCGTAAACACTGTAGTAAAAAGATCCTTTTGCTTATAGTCCTTGTAGAATTATTAATGATCTCGATTGCTACAAGCTTCCTTACATAACTAATGGTATTATCAATTACTTCTAAGAAAATATATTAATAAATATCCCACTATACTTTTGCTTTAAAAAAAATTATAATGTGAAATAGTCTATATATAATTAGTTTTATAAATATACTGATAACCTTAATGTTTATAATGAGATCAAAATAAGTGTGCATCTACTGCAACTTCTATCTTATATGATTGTGGGGAACATAATAATAAATAAGAATATTTTTTTATCTTTTTATAATTAACAATGATGTATAGATAAAAAAAAGTTTAATACTCATATTTGCTCACAATGCACTATCTTATTAAACATGTATGCGTGATGTTGAAGTATTTAAAAAAAAACACTAGTCAAATGTAATTTTTCCATCTAAAACAAATATAAGTAAAAGCAGTAAATAATTATAAATGATGAAATTTATTGATTTTAGAAGCTAAGGTAATTGCAAAAAAAATTCACACACACATATTATATGTGTGTGTGTCTGTGTGTGTATGTGTGTATGTGTGTGTATATGTCATGTATCTATATATATATATATATGTACATGAATATATAAAGACATGTATATATACATATATAAATACACATATATATAAAGAAAGAAAGAAAATACAATTAATTACTACTTACTTTTAATAAGAAAAAATAAAAATAAAATAGATCCAAAATAATTTTATTGGAGTAATGACAATTACAAGAAATGTATCGTTGGAAGACTGCTATGCTCAGTTATATTACTTTTCAAATAGCCTACAATATACTCTTTGAGTTGTACTGCTTTAGTAGAGAAAAACACTATGTATCTACAGGTATTTTGGCATCATAATCCTACATGAAACTAAACATATAGTATCTATTCAAAGCCATCAATATATAGGCAAAGGAGATCCTAGAAAATTATAAATGGTTTCCCAAAACCATGGCCCAAGTCTTCATCCGAGCCTTAGGTTTTGTGAGTACTTGGTGGAGCCTACATACATGGTTCTCCATAGGTTTGGCAACATCTCAAGCAATATTATAGTGTTTTTTCACTCTTCTCTTTCTTACACCACTTATTCCCCTCAAATACCTATTTCCTATGGTAGTTTTTGCGCATTCTAGAAGACTCATTTCTACAAGCATAAGTTCTCTACTAATGAAAATTTTAATAACTAGGACACTTTATCAAGGAGTCTTAAATGCACATAATAAGCTATAGTTTCTCGTATAATCAAGGTCCCAATCAAAGTATTACCTTGAGTTATATATGCCTACAAGAAAAGTGAAAAAAAATCTAAACCTCTATAAGCATAGAACATCAAATATCATAAAAATTACCTAAAAATAACCCCATGATATCCCTTATGAGTACAATACATAATTATATGTACTACTAATAAGTCAATTATGAATAAATCATACTACAATTCAAAGGTGGGATTTTTTTGTTAGTTTTTCAACTTGATATATCAATATTAAAAATACACTAGCTACTAGTATACCTAATTAGAAACTTTAATTGCATTAGTGTAAAGGACATTAAAATCTAATATTCATATCTAACACACTATGTAAGCTATAGATCTATCAAACTATTACTGATCTCATTTAAAGTTTAAAATACTTACTTTATAACTCTATAATGGTACACCATACAAATAGAGATAAAAGAAAATAATGGTAGATATGTGATGAAATAACACAACCCAAACACATAAATCTCATATGAACAAAATAATAAATATAAATTAATATTACAAGAATTTTGATTAAAAAATAAAAGACCTCTAGATATCCATAATTTTCCAAGAAAGTGATTGAACTTGTTGATTATTCAAACCAAATTGGTTTTACCTACAAAGACATCTTGAAGAGTGTATTTTAAAAATCTAGAAGGGCCTTGTGGACACCTAAAAATTGTCACATCATCATTTCATCTAGTAACTCATTATTCCTCTATAATTAATCAAATAAATCATTTACATTTGATGAATTATCTCAATTTTCCTCCCAAATTGATTAAATAATATTTTATTATTTGATTAATAAAATCATTATTCATCACTATTCGCCCAACCCTATTCCTAGAATTAATCACCAGGTATCATCCCTTCTATTGTAATTCAACCTTAGATAAATAAATACTAAATTTTAGTTGTCTAAAACCCATCTCATCTACATTCAAAAGTTAAATAAATTTCAATATTTATTTAATTATAAACTATTTTATAAAATTTTCATTAGTCAACTAAATTAAATCAATTAACCTCTTTAATCATTTTCACAGATATAATAATGATTAATCAAGGCATTATGTTCTCAATTTTCCAAGTTAGTACATATATCATTCAACATGAACATTTGGTGTATTTGGGAGCATGGGGCAAGATATTCACACCCTTCCAAAAATCTAATTTTAATTTCCACCATCCTCTTCCTCCGAGGAAAATCTCCACCCTTGGTTCCCTTTAAATCTTGGGAACCCCTTTGATCACCACTCCAAGCATGCTACTTGGAAGCTTCTCACACCTTTAAGAATATCAATCACTAAGAGTTTTTGGTCTCCCTAATTAATTATATCCCTCCATTCATCCTCCAAAAAATCTTTAAATTGAAACCTCCATAAGCCATTTTACAACTAGTCTTGAATGTAATGTTATGCTAGCACTTTGAGCACTTGACATTTAACTCTCTCTCCAACATCAATCCTTGGACACAAGCACTATGTGCTTAGTGCATCTAGAAGACTTTGGTGAGGGTATTTGGTAATTCTCTTTTTATCATGTTTTGATTTTTATTTTGTAAAATTGAGCATTGTATATTTGTTAGGAAAGGTGTCTCAACCTTAATCCTATTGACAATATTACAAAAAGTACAAGTTTTAGGGACCATAAAATAGAAAAATTCAATTTTTAGGCTACAAAGAACTAGATTTAGCCAAATGGACTATTTTTTGTTGTTTGACATCGCCAAGGGGGCTCTTGTTGCATAGGTCTCTTCGAGATTTTTTTTTTAAAATGGGTGCAATTATGATCCTGGATCAAAATTTATGTCTCTAGAAGTTTGCATAAGATTTGTAAAAATGTGTTAGATGCATAAAGATCTATAAGGGGGAGTTACACTTGTTGACCAACTTATGATGCGTGTTATGAAACATCATAAGACATCTTTGGTTGGAGATAGTAGAACCAAAATAGAACATCCAATTTGGTGAGTGGTTTATAATGAGGTTATGATAGTTGGAAGGAATATGCTATTTTAGCTTGTGGACTCATCTTGAGATTTAGAATTTGGGCACCACTTTTTGGGTGGTTTTAACTCATGGTTTTCTAATGATGGTTTCATGTATTATATCTCATATATATTAGCTTCTTGATATGGAGGTTGTGAGTAGATATTTTTGTTTATATTGTTAAGTTGTCAGAATTCCTTCATATCTCTAGTTGGTGATACTTCTATGAAATCTTTCTCTATAAGTTTCTTGTAACTAGTTTGTTTACTGAATAATGCATTAGGTTGCTTTAGAGTGGGGTTTTTCTCTAGAAATGGTTTTTCCCACATAAACTTGTGTTAATTTGTATATTTTTTATTTTATGTTTATATGTGTTTCTTCTTTTTTAATTATTAAAATTTGTACAACACTCTCCTCATTATTTTAGTGTAGGAAGTGTTTCCATGTACCTTTCTAAGTTACACTATTTGTGAGTTGAATTGATTAATTTAGTGTTTTAATTATTTCATATATGCTTACATCTATATGTACATAGGCCCCATGAGTGCCATTAGGGAGCAAGGATTTGTATATCCCATCAAACCCTATACAGTAGCTTTATTTTCATCAGTACTAATATATATTATTACTCTCAAATATTTTCATGTTATCTTGGATGAAACATTGAATTCCTTTTGAATCATTTTATATCTTTTCACAATGTTTCAACAAGATAAAAAGAAGTAGAATCAACATGCTTGTCAGTAAGATAATTAGTCATTTTACACCTAATTTTTTATCAACAAATATGCACCTTCTCAACAAGATAAAAATGCTTAGACCTAGAAGCTTTTAGTTTCCATCAAATTATACTTACTAATATAATTATGAATCACTAATAGCTAAAATAGAGATCCATGTTATGAATCAACTAAGAAGGTTATAAATTTGAAAGAAAATTTGTAGATGATAAAATAAACATGTGCAAGTTGAAATACATAACCTGTGTGTCTCAACTTGCACTTTTATTTACCAATATTTAGTTATATAATATTTATTTTTCTAATGTACAAATTCCAGTGAAATAAAAAAAACAAGTTATAAATAACTTAAGAAGGTTAGAAATTTGAAAGACATCTTACAAATCATAAATTTAAACATTTGTAGGTTGAAATACACATTATGTGTTTAAATGTATATTTTAATTCACAAACATTCAATTACATAATACTCAATTTCCAATTTATGAATAAACATTTCAAATATATAAAAAAATATGTCTCGGCTAAGAAAGTCATAAATTTAAAACACATCTTACAATTCATGAACTAAATTTGTGTAGGTTGAAATAGAGCTAAAAATGTTAGATGGAGGATCCTAGAAAATTGTAAGATATTTTGATAGAGAACCACATGCACCAATTGTGAACAACATAAGGCTTAGTGCTTAATAATTGTTGAAGTCCTTCTAATTCCTTATCTAATTATTTTGGTTTATTATTAGGGACATGGGCAATAACATCCACCAACTCCATATAAATGTTAGGTTGTGACAAAGACATGAGAAATGTAGAATTAAGAAGAAAAAAAAAGATGGATTAGACATATGCAATACCTTGAGTGAAAGAGTTGTAAGACTCAGTCTCAACACTAATTATGATTGTTGCATGGGAATCCAGAAGTCTGAAACTACGTCTCATGGGGGTATGAGCTATAGGAGACCAAGTCGTGAAGCTCATAAATTTATTATGAGTTTCAAAATACCTTAGTATCATATAATGAAAGGAAAACATATCACAGTCACAAAAACTAAAATAATTTACAAACATAAAACCCAAAATTGCACATAAATCATAGAGATAGAATTGTATTCCATTTTTTTTCCAAAAATGATTGGATAAGGACACTATCACCCTAGACCAGTGAGGTTATTTTTGTTAACTTCAAAATCTAGAAATTAGCTACAGTGTTTGAGGACCCTAATCTATAGATCTTGAGGTCTAGAAACAAGTAGATTTCTAGAAATTTAGGAAATTTCAAATTTTTTTATATGTAGAGAATAATTATGCATGTAATTTTATATTTTTAGAATAATGTAAAATGTTCTAAAGGTAATTTACAAATTGTAAAATATTATACTCAATTAAACCTAGTTTTGACAAATTTGAAAATTGGAATTTTTACTATCTTTTAAAATATTAACAACAATGTAAATCTTCACTTTTTCAACAACATATGCATGCATAAAGCACAAATTTAAGCACTTTTAGATTGTTTTCAAACCTTAGCATGACCTAATTACGATTTTATAATGCAATAATTGACTGGATCTATTTCGCAATAACTGATTTTTTTGTGTTTTGTATTGAAAATAATATTCAAATATTTACTTTGTCAGTAATTTTTATCATAATTCTATGCATAAATCATAAATTCAAAGTTTTTCAAGTTATATTCAAATTTCAACGTGACCCAGTTAAGGTTGCAAAATATTTTAAAGTGCACAAGTGTCGGGTTCACTAAAAAATGATGTGGAAAAAAGGGATCTAAGGTCTAAAACACACTTCTTCCAATATCACAAGGGAAAAGATTAAAATTGATCTCAAACACCCACTTGACTATTGAGCTCAATGGAAGAGCATGAATGGCGGATCAAAGTTTCAATCCCTGATAAAATCCCAATCCTAAACTTACCTAGATTTCTCTTTGAAGCCCCTTCAAAATTTATTTTATGCTAATCCATTTGAGGAGGTACTTATTTGGCTTCACATTATATTTTGTGGGAATTATCTCTTGAAGCCCCAATAATGGAGGAATAATACAAACTAATTACTAGTTTATATTTAATAAGATAATTGAAATAAGTCAAATGATTTAAAATACGTAAGTATTAGTCCAAAATATTTTATATATAGACATGTTATTCCTAGTTTACATTATAGGTGCAGTAATTATTTGAAATATTCATACTCCTACTCTAATTGAACAATTTGAAACAATTTATTAGTATAATATTTGTATTTAAAGAACATAAGAAAAACTGCTATAAATCATCCAAAAATTATATCTTAGATATGATCTCCAAATTTATTCGCTTAATAAAGTTAAGATGTCCATAAATCCAACTTAAATTTAAAAGAACATATTATTTTATACCACATCTATGTGAAATAGGTATAAATGGAGGTCTTGAAAAGACTAGACTTGAGTTTTGCCTATAACAAGAAATGGAGCAAACAATTAAGGTACATCGACTTTTATAGACTAAAAATGAAAGCAGCAAACAAGGGTAGTAATTGATGGTGTGCAAGAAAGAGAAGAGCGGCTGACATGAGTAGAGTAGGTGGTGAAGTGGAGTGAAGTGGAATCAGGAGATGAAATGCCAGGTGATGGGCATGGAGCCGAAGTCATTGTCACCGTGATGAACGCCAAGGGCAGTCCATACACTCTGGGAGGCGTCCACAATATCATCGTGACAGGGCGCCCCGCATTCGTCGATGACGGTGGCCACCGTAGACTTCCCTCGCCCACTGATTTTCAGTTTGCGAAAGCAGTTGGAGTTGTGATCAAAGGAGCGAGGGGGCAGAGCAACCCAATGATCATCGTCGGAATGGAAGCACCCATCACAAGCCGAGGGTCCACCGCCATCCCCTCCCTTCTCGAAGCTGTTCACCGTCAGAGTTCCATGCCTCTCCGACGACACCGCAGCCAAGGAAGAATTGTACGACTCCGACGTCCCACCTGTGAAACATTTGCACAAAGCGCTTGTACACATTATCATTACGCAGCAAAGCAAGAGCACCAATTTCCCCATTCTCAAAACTCTCTCCTCTGCTTGCAATCAGCTGACCACTCACGATCTTAAATATGCTCATTTTGTACATTTCCACTCCTCGACCACGTCGCTAATAACACTTTTGCCTTTTCCCATGTCTGCTTTTTTAGGCTTTAGTTTTACGTAAACACAAATGTAATTACATCGATGACATCGAAATTCGGCTATGAAATTTAGAGTTATAACCTGTAAATATCCGGTCCATTTGGACGGTTTTATAGATCGAAACAAGTATTAACTAATGATTGGTTTGATATTCATCCATCCTCGATTTTTTTTTCAACGATGTTAGATAATCGTCTCTTCCTTTGTACCTGTACGGCTCTAGGACGTATCGTAGCCGTTCCAAAAACAAGAATCTTCGTTCCGGACACACAATCATACAATTTCACTTTAGAATGCACTCCCGAAATTTGAGTGAACGTCTTTCTCTTTTCCTCGCTAAACATTCTTATCCAGTTTCGGTTGTCCTTTCAGATTGAAATTAGTGCCGCATCATAAAACATTTCAGGCCCAACAATGTATGGAAGTGTTGGAAGAAATCATGAGGGTTGAATGCCGTTCTTTCATCTTCATTAGTTCAAATGGAGGTGTCAGCATTTTATGTTCTTTCATTTTAAATAGGCTCATACAATCTATATTCATATATAACATAGAGATTCTACATAGTCATAGCTTTGAATAAAGTAAGAAGAATGAAATTCAAGAGGTTAGACCAAAAAATTACTAATCTTTCAAAAAATAACAATCATTGAAGTAAAGCAGAATTCAAAGATTCGCAACAGGATTTGAGAAGGAGAAATTAACCCTGCTCATGTTGAATAATTGTTGAAGTCCTTCTAATTCCTTGTAAGACTCAATTTAAAACACATCGTACAATTCATGAACTAAATTTGTGTAGGTTGAAATAGAGCTAAAAATGTTAGATGGAGGATCCTAGAAAATTGTAAGATATTTTGATAGAGAACCACATGCACCAATTGTGAACAACATAAGGCTTAGTGCTTAATAATTGTTAAAGTCCTTCTAATTCCTTATCTAATTATTTTGGTTTATTATTAGGGACATGGGCAATAACATCCGCCAACTCCATATAAATGTTAGGTTGTGACAAAGACATGAGAAATGTAGAATTAAGAAGAAATTCATAAATTTAAAACACATCTCTCGGCTAAGAAAGTCATAAATTTAAAACACATTTTACAATTCATGAACTAAATTTGTGTAGGTTGAAATAGAGCTAAAAATGTTAGATGGAGGATCCTAGAAAATTGTAAGATATTTTGATAGAGAACCACATGCACCAATTTTGAAGAACATTTTTGTTATTGAGAACCACATACACCAATTGTGAACAACATTTTTCGTTTGGTTCCATTGGTTGGACATACACACCCCCTATCATAGCCAACTTGAGTTCAACGTGCTACTTTTCACACATGACATATCCTAGATTTCCTAGATTTCTACCATATGTAGTTATAATCATTTCTAGTATGTTTATTCATCTAAATTTGATATTCCTCCATTGAAAAATGTGACCTAAAGCATACAAATTACATGCCTTTTATTTCCATGGAAACATGTTGAAAGCATTTCCTATTATCCTCCACATAAATCACAACACACACTTTAGATATCCTCTATAGGATTTCTCCTTGCAATTTAATATTTCATTTAACTCAAGGCTAAACAAAACCATCAATGGGACTAGCTGAGGCAATCTCCAAAAATCATTTAACCCATTCCCCCTTTCCTCATAGATTTAGTAGCATATAGCTTCATAAGAAAAAAAAAAAATCTAGATTTTGTAATCATCACGAGGATCACAACAACTGGGGGCCCATCTCTATAAAGTTGCAAGTCCTTTTGACAAAAAAGATAACCCACCACCTATATTTGGGATCGTTAGCATGCATCAGAGGTTAACAATGTGGTTCATGAGGTTAGGTCAATGAAATTTCAATCTTCATTCATTTGTCCAAGTTTGTACACTAATGCAAACCTTGAGGTCATAGGTGTGATTTTCTAGGTCACAAACACAACTTCCACACTATGACCTTTTATTTCAAAATCCTAATTTTGAGAGCTTTTTCTATCTTCTTCTATCATCTAACTTTATTAGCTATTGAAACAAGGATGCTTCCTAATCTTATCCATTTTTTCTACAAATCACAATTTCCTTTCTCAACTTAGTGTAATTGTTTAAGTTTTCTTATTGTTAATTATGGTTATAAATTTGATATATGGAATAAATATAAATATCAATGCAATTACACAATAGCAAGTAGATAAACTCATCTTTCTCAAAAGTAATTTATTTCATCTTATAAGAAGAAGTTTCAATTCCTAGTATTATGAGATTGTGTCTAGTGTTCTTGTTATTATGTTATTGTTTTGTGTAATTATACATAATCTAAAAAACATGTTGCTTTGTGCATCTTCATAGTAAATCAATATTAGGCCTTTTGGATACTCTATGTATCTCAAGTGAGACCTCTTTCAAGAGTGATATTTTTCTTCAAGCAAATATGCTAATGGAGGGTAGGTTTGTAAAGTATTGTCTATATATTCTATGCACCAATTAAAATAGATCAATATTTTGATTATATTATCAAGACTTAGTCAAGTTTTCTACTATAAGAATTGATATTATATTTTCCCAATGATTTAACCAATTAAATTCAATCCCTTCAATAAATCACATTTTTAAAGTGTGAATATAGACATGTATATTGATGATCTAATGGAGCACGTGGTATAGTTTTTGAATTCCCAAAGCCAAGCACTTTCTATTGGGTATTTGATGGTCACAATGGAGAAGATGCAAAAATATTTATTAGGAAAAATCTCTTGAATTTATTTGTTCAAGAATCTCATATTCCCAAATGTTGTTCAAAACAAAATTGCACTTTGTCATGGAATGCTCAATATACAGTGACATCCGTATGAGCTATGGGGACATTTGAAAATTGACAATTTAAAGACCTTGTCTAAAGAGGCAAGGATGAGCAAAACTGCAAACTTATTGATCAAAATTCATTGCTGAAGATCAAATCTAAAGAAAAAGTTACAAACTGTATGAAACTTTGATACCCTATTTCGATCAACCCATTTGCTGTTTTTAAATCCCATAAACTACTTTGAGTTCCTAAATGTTATTAAAATCAATCATTCATTCATCCAAAGGTTATAAGGAATACCTACATATTGACAACAAGATGTGCCAACACTCCGACAGCTCTTTATTTTTGGAAGGACTCTGGTCTGCACACACTTAGTTTGGTCTGCCCACAACAGAAAAATGCGAGATACTTATCAGAAGATTAGAGCTAAAATATTGGGTTCTTACATGAAAGAGCGCAATTATTAGGGATTGAGTTTTTAGTTGCACTGGCTGTTGTAATGTCAGACTGAATACTATGTTAGCAGACATCACATTGAATATAGTAATGAGCATTCCAGCCACTTAAATGTGCACGCAAGCTGACGTATTTGTGACAACGACCATCTATGCAAGCTAACAAATAGACATGCATGCTTTCTGCACAGCTTCCTTTATTCCAATGGAAGATGAACATAACAACGTCCAACCTGCATTAAAGGCGAATATATTGTATGCTGGTGAAGATAGTTTGAAGGAAACCACTGTGTACGCAGCTTACAAGTTTACAGGTTACTAATTTAAAGATTTTTATAAAAAAAAAATTTATTTCATTAATTTTTTCTTACATAAAAGTTATAAAATCTATAACTTTAGGAGAATAAATATTTTGTAATTTTTACAATTTATAATTATTTGATAATCATTGGTTATTCTTTCTATAAATTGCATGTCATAAACATACATATCATATCATTATATAGCATAACACACAATCCATCTACATATGCGTGTGTGATTTGTTGGTGTTTTTTCCAATACACCCTTAGACCTCTCTATAGAGTAGCCAACTCTCATATTTAGGAGCTCCTAAGAGGAATGGCCAGCTTAATGAATAGAGAATTTTGAGGTCTCTATTCCTACACTTTAGGCTATGTGGGACCTAGGAGGGTGTTGGACTATTTTGTTCATTTTGATTAATTCAGTGCAAAACACATCAATTCACAGATCGGTTCCCTTGGAGGGTGAATAAACACAATTCACTAAAAAACTGGCTAATCTTTAAGCAAATAACCATTCATTCACTAGGAACAATAAATTATTTCAAATACATGCATCATGGTTAACAATTTTTTAGATGAATTATATTATGATCTTGAGTGGACATGATTGGGTATATCATACTTCAAAATGTAAATACCATATGCAAATCGACCAGTGTCTTATCAAGTGGGCATTAGAGTCAGTCATATGACAACCAGTAATACAAAAATTCTTCAGTTCTAACAATTGAGGACTATTTTCATAATGCTTTACATTATGAAAACTCATTGTTCCTAAAACATAACTCCTTATCGAATCCTGTGTAAATTATCACAAATTTATGACCTTATTCAAGCATTTAATTGATTCTTTGAACCAAAGCAAAGACAAGGATATACATTCAAACAAATATTTGACGGTGAACAAAGCTATCTTTGATATTCCATTCATAATTTGCAAAAATTTATAGGAGACTGAATTCTTTAGACATAAGATTTGTTTTGATATCAGGGTAAGTGCACCAAGATGGTTCCCAAAAAAGGGGCTTAAGTGGCCACTTTTTTTCTGAAATCAGGAAATACTGACATTGGACGTGAAATTGAGGATAGCTACACTCAAAATTTTTTGATGGAACAAAAACAAGGACCATAGAGCTCTGAGTCTACTTTCTAAACTACTAATTTATTTTGAAAATGGTTGAGATTAAGTGGTTCAAAAGAGGGACACACACAAATTGCTGTTGTTTCTGTCAGAAAAACATAACATAGCAACTCTTGTGTGACCCAAGCACGGTGGACTTTTTTGTAGTATTTTTAAAATCGCTTTGGTCAGAAGTTAGATAATAGTATGTAGTAAGGACTGGATATTTTCTGATAATTTTTTAATGAATATTTGATTTTTTATTAATTTTCTAAGTGGGCACTTCCTAAAAGCATAATTTTGGCCGTGCTCCCCCTCAAATTTTTTGAAACTAATAGATTTTTTTAAAATTTTATTTTTTTAAAATTGTAGAATGGAGTCTAGTTTCTAGAAATATAATTTATTTCAAATTTTGATGAACGGTTAATTTATAGTGAAAAAAATACCAAACACTGCTTTTTGAAGAAAAATGGACATACAAACAAAAGAAATTATGGATGAAAGGCTTAACATTGTTAGAAAGTGAAAAAAATTACATCGTTGGAAAGCTAATAAAGAACCTAACATTACCCATGTCTTCGATTTTTTTGATATTGAACCAGATGCAATCTTGATGGTGAGCACGAACTCGATTATGTGAAAATTTGTTGAATTTGGAAAAAACACGTCTCTAGTCTTTGGGAATGCCTTCCAAGCCTTTGGGTTGGTATTCCAAGGCAAATACCAAAGCTAAGGCTCGGGGATTTCCAATGCAAAAAATAACGCGTTCGCGTTATTTTTTGCTTTTGACATTTTTCCTCTTCGGGGAGCATTACTATAACGCGTTCGCGTTATGTTTTGCTTTTGACATTTTTCCTCTTCGGGGAGCATTACTAGCAACAAATACCGCGCTCGCGTTATGTCTTCCTTTAGTTAAATGCCACTTTATTGAATGTTTGTTTATATGTTTGTATGTATATGTATATTGGTGTGTCATGTACATATGCTTATGGGAGAGAGGGTGGGAGTGGGAGAGGGTATAGGGTGGTAGAGCATGGGAGAGAGTGGCAGAGTGGGAGATAGGGAGGGAGAGTGTGGGAGACAAGGTTGGAGAGAGTGGGTGAGTAGGAGATAGGGTTGGAGTTGGTTGGAGAGTGTGGGAGAGAGTTGGAGAGAGTTGGAGAGAGGGCTTGAGGGAGTTGGATAGGGGTGGGAGAGAGTGGGATAGGGGGGGGAGAGTGGAAGAGTGTGGGAGACAGTTATTTGAGAGTGGGAGAGGGTGAGAAAGGGGTCGAGGAGATGGTGGGAGAGTGTGGGAGAGAGTTGGAGAGAGGGTGGGAGAGAAAGGTGGTTGAGGTGGGAGAGAGAGGTGGAGAGAGTGGGAGAGGGTGGAAGAGAGTTACTCCAAGAGTGGGGAGAGGGTGGGAGAGGGGTGAGGTGTGGGAGAGAGTCAGGAGAGCATGGGATAGGGTGGGAGAGAGTGTGGGAGAGGGTTGGAGAAAGTTAGAGTGTAGGGAAGGTGAGAGAGGGTGGGATAGGGTTGGAAAGTGTGGGGGAGGGTGGGAGCGTTGGAGAGAGTTGGAGAGGGTGGGAGATGGTGGGAGAGAGTGGGAGAAGGTGGGAGAGGGTGGGAGAGAGTGGGAGAGGGTGGGAGAGGGTTGGAGAGGGTGGGAGAGAGTTGGGGAGAGTGGGATGGGGTGGGAGAGGGTTGGAGAGAGTGGGAGAGGGAAGGGAAGGTGGGAGACTATTGGAGAGAGGGTGGTAGAGGTTGGGTGAGGGTAGGTAAGGTAGGAGAGTGCTTGAGAAATGGTTGGAGAGAGTGGGAG
>VDFB02151544.1:0-20581 GCA_007258455.2 Sequoia sempervirens
TGGAAGATCATAGAGTTACATGTCTATGTCGATTCACAACTATTCATTAATCAAGTGAACTATGATTACCAAACAAAAGATGAAAAATTAATGCCATATAAAAGAATGGTTGATGACTTCAAAAAGTACTCTATGGAGATAAAATTTGAGTAGATTCCTAGAGGTGACAACAAAGTTGTTGATGCCATGACTACCATTGCTTCTCTCTTATAGATTCTTGATAAACAAGCCCATTATGAGTTCATGGTGGAACAACTATTCAACCCATCCTATGACAATCTTGAATCCCAAGTCATCTACCATCTAGCTGTGGCTGACACGTCTACCTATGGGAAAATCTACACCTATCTGAAAGACAATACCCTCCCACCCGATTTATCCTAAAACCAAAAACAAAATTTCATTGGACAAGCAGCTCGACACACCATAATAGCCGATGTGTTTTGTCAATGAGGTCTTGATGGTGCTCTCCTTCGGTGTTTGGAATGTAACGAAGCTGAAACCACTTTACATGAGGTTCATGAGGGTATTTGTGGCACACATTCAAGTGGCCTAACTTTAACTAAGAAAATCCTACATTTGGGGTATTACTGGCCAAATATGGAGAAGGAATCCTTTCAATATGTCAAAAGGTGCACAAAATATCAAATTAATGGAAACCTGATACATGCACTAGCACAAGAGTTGCAACCTTTCACATCAACATGGAATTTTTGTTAGTGGGGATTGGATCTTGTCGGTAAAATACACCCATCTTCATCCAATGGACACAAGTTTATCATCACAACCATAGAGTACTTCAAAAAATGGAATGAATTTGTTCCCCTAACTGCCATCACCAAAAAAAAAATTGAATCATTCATCCTAAATTACATTGTCTGTCGGTATGGCAACCCTCAATCCATTATTACTAACAATGATAGACCTTCCAAGAATCAGGATGTCTAAGAACTTTGTGAGAGGTTTTGTATCCAACATCAATTTTCTACACCATACTATCCTCAAGGAAACAACCAAGTAGAGGACTCAAACAAGACTATCCTAAAAACCTTGAAGAAAACTGTCAACGATGCTGGACATGACTGGCACGTTCAACTGAACCCTGCTCTATGGGCTTATCAAACTAGCATCTGCACCCCGATAGGAGCCACACCCTATGCACTAGTCTATGGATTAGAGGCCATTCTACCTATTGAGGTTGAGCTACCATCATTCCGTGTGTCACTAAAAGGGATCATTTCAGGTGAGGATTATATAGTGTCTAGGTTATAGGAATTGTAATTATTGGATGAGCGTCATCAGCATGTAGTGGATCACTTGAAAGCTTATCAACAGAGGATATACAAAAGTTACAATCATAGAGTAAAGCCTAGAAAATTTCATGTGGGTGTCTTAGTCCTGAAAGAAAATCCCCATAATCAACAAGATCGAGAGAAGGGGAAATTTGAACCAAATTGGCTAGGTCCCTTTGTTATTGTATTAGTCTTCGGATCAGGAGTATATCCGTTGTCCACACCTGAAGGGGATTTGTTTGATGAACCCCTCAATAGCCTGCATCTCAAGAAATTCTACACCTAAATCATCCAGTGCATTGGAAAAAGTCCTAAAAAAATACAAAAACATCAGGAAAAGTCCTCTAAAAAAAAAAACATCAGAAAAAGTCCTGAAAAAATGGTTGTCTGATGAAAAATTTTGAAAAAGCATCTTGGGGTAAGAAAAATAAAAAAATACAAAAAAAGAGTGAAAAAAATAAAATAAAAAAATCATAAAAATATGAAAAAGTGCAATGAAAACAAGTATTGAAAACCTTGCAATAGGCACTATTTGTGATAGGTTAGCTTTTCCATCTATTTTAGCATGCCGACCATTCACTTTCATCATTCGATTTTGCCATCCATTTGCCTATCATCGGAAAGCTTCATGTACATATCCTAGCATCGCAGTTGTGTCTCACCCTAGATTGGGGGGAAAATCTTGAACTCACTGGGGGCAATAAACTCTAAGCTTGAACCAATAGAAAAATAGTAGTAGGACAAACACAAAAAACCTAACAATCATAGGGCAACTCAACATTGAACATCAATCATCATCATGAACACATCAACCATCCAAATCAAATAGCCAAACCAATCAAACCAAAAACAAACTTCAAATGGATGATGTTCCTTCTGAATCATGGCTTTATCACTTTGACATGTTTGTTCAACTATTGTACTTTGATTTTTGTTGTCATATCTCTGGAGCAACTCGATGATGTATTGAACTAGAGGAGCTAGGAACGAGTATGATTTTTCTTTGTCTGTTGTCTATGAGTTGATCACTATTACTGTGCAAATTGTCACGGGACGTGCTCTACAAAGTATCACTAATGACATTCTAAATTTGCATAGGAAAATGATTAACTCTTGTCTATTTACACAATCAATAGTCATGTCATCTCAGATTAATTATACCTAGATGTGTGTGTTAACTTGCAATATCAAAAATCATGGAAGTAGTACTCAGGTCATCATGGTCTAATTATAATATCGATGCTTGTACTCACTTTCAAAATTTTAAAGGCTCAATGATGCTAAAAAGAATGAAAAATCGGTTGTTACAAATGACAACATCTACATATTAGATCTACATAGTTAAGTTAGATTGCATCCATGCTAGTTTTCATTTATATCTATGGGATTTCCAAAGTGGCAACAATTTCACAATGATGTTATCTCTAGCACTAATGGATTGAGTATATTTGACATTAACCAAAAACACATCATTTTCATATAGTCACACATTAGTTGCATCATCATTTGCATACAATAGAAAACACATCAGTTGCATCATCAATTTGCATAAATTAGAAAACATTCTCATATAGTTGCACATTAGTTGCATCATCATTTGTGTACATTAGAAAACATTATCACATCATTCATCCATCCATGCATCACATCATACTATTTGGATTAGAAAACACAAAAAGAAGTGCATCCCATCTCACTTGCATGATCCAAATCATTTCATCAATTATTAATGAATTAAGAAATTGGTTCATTAAAAAGATTGAAAGACATGTCCAATAGAGTAAGATTTCCAAGCAGAAAAAATCTCTATTTTAATAGGGGCATAATTGAACTTGATGCATCTATAATTGAACTTGATGCATTAGTGAAATCATTTACTCCTTTTGTAAAATGGATCTTGGATTCACATAAGATGATTGAAAGACATGTCCACTAGAGTAAGATATCGAAGAAGAAAAAGTTGTTGTGAAACATGATTGGATAACAAAGGATATAATGCCATTGTTATGAAAATCTAAAACCAGTAGTGAAGATGAATTTTTTATTACTCAAATCCAAGATTGACAAAGGAATAACTAGATCAGCACCATTATCACACAATCATCACATAAAATACATCATTTTTATAATCAAATCCATCTCACATAGCATAAAACATCATCCATTAAGCATATCGAATTATCAATCATGCATTATCATATCATCATTGCACACATCACATAGTCATCATTACATAATCATCATAATCATCATGATCATCACATAAACATCATAAATACAAAACCATCATACAATAATTTCATCTATCATTCATCCATTCATTGCATTATCTATTTGCATGAGAAAAGTACAAAACATAAAATGCATCACTTTACATTGGCATAATAAAATCCATCAGATAGGAATCATTTATAAAGCATCAAAGAATCATAACACATCAGTTGTATCATCATTTGCATCCATCATAATCATCATGATCATCATCATATAAACATCATATAGACACATAGATCATAATCATCGCCACATATCATATAACCTAAAAATCATAATGTCAGAGTGTACAAGGATATCCAAGGGTATAAAGAAATACATCAATATCAAAAATGGTAGTGTATCATAATGTTTGAAATCAAGAGGTACTTCATCAATGTCTCAAATACATTAGTGTATACATCAGGAATCATCAATGTCCAAAGTACATATTAGAAAGTCATAATCAAAGCTATGACATGCTCCCCCCATATGGTGCCGACATCACTGAACCAGTACCTCCTCCACCAGACAGACCTGCACCAGGATCTCTTCGATCTCCAGGAAGTGGCTGCGTAACACCCATGCTAGTGGTCCAAGACTGGGATCTCCTTGACTGAGATTGTGCAAAACTCTCTCATCACTCTGGAGGAACTGCATCATGATATCTCACCTTGAAAAACTATGCCTCTTGTGTGGTACAACGTATCTCCCTAAAATAATCTGATGCACCAGTGGTTGTTGTGGCCTATTGTAACCTCTCAGAGATGCCATCAACCTACTCCACCCACTGTCTTAGTATGTCCCTCTTGGAAGTTAGTGTGGAAATCTGCCCCTGCATCTGTACTTGTCCTTGATCCTAAGCCTGAACCTGTGTAAGCTAGGCCTATATCATTATTCCTGCACTTATCTCACAACATCCCTCTCATCAAGCCAGTAGGTGTTAATTCACCCCTAGGCCTATGCTAGCACCCCGCCTCAGCTGATCCCCAAGCAAAGGTTCTCAACATGTACCTATAATGCAATAATCTATATCTATTGTTGTGGCGAGGGTAGCCGAATCTCCACATGCCACCTCATGTGAGGCACTCTCATCTCTCCAACATCCAACCCTGGTCCTCCTCCACCCTCAAATCCTCCCCCATCACCTTCATCATCATCATCTCCACCTCCTCCATCTCCATCACTATCACCATCATCATTTCTATCCTCCTCCTCCTCCTTCTCTCTCTACCACATGCGCCCATGACCTCCTTCCCCCTCCTCCTCTAACAATGGAACTGGCTTGTCCGAAATGGTGATCCATGGAAATGGATGCAAGAACATGTATTGATCATACTCCTCTAAAATCAGAGCCTCGATGATCTCTGGATGCACCTCCCAAATGATGGCTTGTAATCCTTGGAAATGTTGCATGGGTGCATCATAAGACAACATAGGTCCCCACTCTGTAGCATCCACCTGTCACTGTGCATAACGGGCGATGCCCTGGGGCATGCCCTGTGTTGGATGTTGTGGATATGGTTTCTGATATGTGGTGTTCATTGATGTCACCACCATTAGCATTTGGTGTATTAAAGGTTGTATATGTCAAGGATATTGAGAAAATTGTAAAAGAAAGTACTATAGGTTCCCAGTGGAACTATGTAGGTCATGAATGTATCTTGTTCTGTACATTGAAGATTATCTATTGTGGATTAAAGGGTTTATCGTTGAGTGTTTCTAGATCATCTACCATAAGTTTTAGAGGTTTATGTGAGTTTTAATCATAGTTGTGGTTTTGACAGTGTTTTTTAGGTCTCGTCAAGCAGGTTCCCCACCATGATTTGTGTGATTCATATTAGTTCACAAGAGTTGTAGATGCTTCTCTATTGTTTCTTGGTGTTCTGGATGTCTCAGATCATTCTCTCATCTTTATGCCATGTCCACACCATTCTAGAGCTCGTGGTTGAAGATATTTTCTTGCATGTTCGTGTTTTTCTGTTCTTGGCCAAATATGTTAGTAGCTTGTTGTGATCTTTCGTGGTGAAAATAATTAAAATATTTTTCAAAAGTTGGAGATGTTAATTTGGGTCTCCAATTATGTTGTGGGAGATGACCTTGGTGGATTCACATTAAAAATTTATTTGTAATTTGGGCTGAAATTGAAAATATGTTTTTATTTTCCTAGCCACGAATAAGTTGTGATGAAATCTCATGGTAGCTTATATATGTGTGATTGTTTCATCAGTGTAGGGTGTGGAAAAGGTGCTCGTTGTGCTCCTATGTGTGAATATCTTTTGATTGTAGAGAAAAGTGTGAAGAATATTGAGTGAAGTGTGAAGAAGGTTTTCTGAAAGCCACTCAGAATTAGACCAAAAGCTTGTGCGTAAGCTTTTGTTTCTCGGCTTCAGACTTTGGATTTTTAGAGGTCATATTCTATATTAGAGCTATATTGTTGGGCAGTGAGCCCCTTTTGTATTTGAGCAGTGAGCTCTAGGAAGTGTGCCTGAATGCATGTGCATTCCCCTTATTATTTCTTATTATAATTTTAATAGGGTATAATCTTGTGGACTAACATCCACTGTGGTTTTTTTTCCCTTAACAGGGTTTCCATGCAAAAATCTTGGTGTTCTCTGTCTCTCTAATGTGTTAATTGCTTGTGGTTAATTTCTTATTCATGAGATCTGAGATTAAATTAAGTTAAGTAAGAAAAGTTTAAGTTTCTATCACAATTGATTCACCCCCCTCTCATTTGTGTGTCCTTGTTCTACCAACAATTGGTATCAGAGTAGGTTCCTTTGAAGAAGTCTAAAAGCTTGAGGTGATCCGAGATGGCAACATTCAAGAAGGATAGTCTAAGATTTGATGGCACTAACTACTCACTATGGAAAGTTAGGATGCAATGTCATCTAAGATGTATTGGTGAAGCTTTCTGGAAGATTACAAAAGATCCATATGTTATTCCTTAGAATGGTCCCTCCACTGCTAATGAGATCAAAGATGCTGAAAATAATGTTAGGGCTATTGAAGCTCTAGTGAGTGCTTTGACAGATTCAAAGATGGATAATGTGATAGGATTGTAGACAACTCATGAGATTTGGATGAATATGGAAACCTTGTATGAAGGAGATGCACAGGTGATGGCTAAGCTAGAGAGTTTGAAAGGAAAGTATGAAAATTTGAAAATGGGTGAAGATGAAAATATTACTTCTTTTATGCAAAGAGTAGATGAGATAGTGATGGGTATTAGATGTGTTGGTGGTCTTGTGGATGAAGGTGAAATTGTGGCTAAGATACTCAAATCCTTGCCTCCCCCTACAAAGTGAAAGCTCATGCTATTGAATAAATCAATTCAGTAACAAAGATATCAAGAGACATACTGGTTAGAAAGCTTGCTGCTTTTGAAATAAGTGAATTTGGTGAATCTACTCCAAAGATTGAATTTGCATTCAAGAATAATATATCCGGAAGTAATAGGAAAAGATATAATTTTGGAGAATGTTCTAGAAAGGTATCCAAGTATGATGAAGAACTGAAACAACTTGAAGATAAAGAAAGAGAGGTAGAAGAATCAGAAGCACTGATTGCAAAACATGAAGGCAAAGGAAAAGGTACATATGAAGATGTATTTCCTATTAAATGTTTTTCTTGTAATAAAATAGGTCATTTTGCATCAAAGTGTCCTGAAAGAGTTCCTAGATCTAAGCCTAAAAATTCTATATTCCAAAAGTGATGTTAATTTGTTGAAGAAGTAGTGACTGATGATGAGTTTGATAAAGATAATGGAAATGAAGATGAATGGTTTTTTATTGCTACCATTGAAGATAATCCAGTGGCTACTAAATTTGCTAAAGATGAAAAGGATCTTGCAGCCCGAGTTGAAGAAAAAGATGAGTGGGTCAATGATAGTGGATGCTCACATCATATGACTAATGACAAAAGCAAATTTGTGAGCCTAGAGAAGTATGACTATGGGGTTGTAAGATTTGGAGATAACAATGCTGGTGTGATTTATGGTAGATGATCTATTTGTCTTGGTGGTAAGGATAACACTAATGATGTTCTCTATGTTAAAGGCTTGAAATACAACTTGTTGAGTGTTGGACAGATGGTTCACAAGGGCTATGATCTTTAGTTAAAAAAATGGAAGATGCAAGATACACGAAAGTTCTGGAAATATGATTGCTATAGGTAAACAGACAAAAGGTAATATCTTTCACCTGAATACTGCTAGTGGGAGTTGTTTAATTGCTCAAGTAGATGAAATCTGGTTGTGGCATAGGAGGTTGTGTCATGTAAAATTTGACAACATTATCAAGATAAGTTCTACTCAAGAACTAAGAGATCTACCTAAGTTAGTAAAGCCTACTAACACAATCTGCAAGGAATGTCAGATGGGTAAACAAACTAGAGCCTCCTTCTAGAGCAAACAGTTTCATTCAAATAATTTGCTGGAGCTACTACATATTGACCTTTATGGTCCCTCCAGAGTAAAAAATATTCATGGAGAAAGGTACTTTATGTTGATTATTGATGATTAGTCTAGAATGATATGGGTTTCTTTCCTAAGAGAAAAATGTGAAGCATTTGAAAATTTCAAAAGTTTTAAGGCTATGGAAAAAAATGAGAAACGTCTAAAAATCAAGTGCCTAAGATCTGACAGAGGTGGTGAGTTCACCTCCAAGGAGTTTAACTCTTTTTGTGAAGAGAATGGAATTAAAAGACAATTATCTACTCCCCGAACCCCTCAATAGAATGGTGTTGCAGAGAGAAAGAATAAAACAATTTTGGATCTTTTGCCAAAACAATGATGATGGAAGGAAATGTGCCTAAGATGTATTGGAGTGAAGTAGTAAGCACTGTTGTGGATACCTTAAACTAGGTAAATGTTAATGGTAATTCTGGTAAGAACCCTTTTGAGTTATGGTTTGGTTACAAGCCTACTGTTAAATATTTCAAGGTCTTTGGAAGTAAGTATTATATCAAAAAAGATGATGATATTGACAAGTTTGATGCAAGAAGTGATGAAGGGGTTTTCCTAGGTTACTCCACTAAAAGCAAGGCCTACAGGTGCTATAACAAAAGATTGAGAAAGATGGTTGAAAGTGCAAATGTCAGAGTTGATGAGGACTCTATCAAATCATCCAGATATTATGGTTATGATTCAGATGAAGACAATACTAACAAAGGGAAGAATACTCAGATACATAATCTACTTCATATTATTCCATATGTTCCAGTAAAGAAACCATAATTTGTTCCGATAAATCAAGTCAGTCAGGAAACTCAGACAAGTGCAAGTGTAGAAGAAAGATCAGAAGAATCATAAGTTCAAGAATTTCCCAAAACTCCAAGGTATGTAAAGCTAAATCATTTTGACAGTCAAATCATAGGAGATAAGAATAAAGGAGTGCAAACCAGAAGAAAGATTGCATAAGAATATTGTTTGATTTCCAAAATTGAACCTAAAAATGTCACCAAATCCTATCAAGCTGAACACTGGTTGGAAGCTATGAAGGAAGAGCTGACAAAAATTGAAAAGAATGAAACATGGATGTTGGTTCCCAGGCCTAAAGACAAAAATGTGATTGGTACAATATGGGTGTTTAGGAACAAGCTGAATGAATAAGGTGAAGTGGTCCGGAATAAAGCAAGAATGGTATGCAAAGGGTATTCTCAAATGGAAGGTGTTGATTTTGAAGAAACCTTTGCTCCTGTTGCTAGAATTGAAGCTATAAGGTTATTTTTTGCTTATGTTGCATACAAAAACTATAAAGTCTATCAAATGGATGTGAGGTCAACATTTCTGAATGGATAACTAGAAGAAGAAGTATACGTTGAATAGCAAGATGGATTTTAGCTAACTGAAAAGGAAGATATGGTCTGCCAATTAAAGAAAGCTCTCTATGGACTCAAGCAAGCACCCAGAGGCTGGTATGCTAGATTGGAAAAATACTTACTAAAGCTTGGATTCAGTAAAGGTACTACTGATAGAAACTTATACTTCAAATTAGATCATGATGAGGAGTTGATTATAGAAGTTTTTTTTGATATCATTTTTGGAGGAGATGACAATCTATGTATGAAGTTTTCTGATGAGATGAAGAATGAATTTGAAATGAGTATGATTGAAGAGATGAAGTTCTTTCTGGGATTGCAAGTTACTTAGTTAAACAAGGGGATTTTCATATCTTAGTCCAAATATGTGAGAGAACTACTAAATAATTTTGGAATGGATGACTCAAAACTTGTTGGTACTCCCATGGTGACCAGATGTAAGTTGGCACAGAATGATGATTCTCCTAAGGAGAATCAAACTAGATACAAATAAATGATTGGTGGGTTGCTCTACTTAGCTCAGACTAGACCAGACATTATGAATGTTGTGTGTATGGTTGCTAGATTTCAGGTTGATCCAAAATAATCACATGTGACTACTGTGAAGAGAATTTTCAGGTATCTGAAAGAGGAAATTGATTTTGGACTTTGGTATCCAAAGGGTGATGATCTCACTTTGAGTGCATATACTGATGTGGATTGGGCTGGAGATGTAGATGACAGGAAAATTACTAGTGGTGGTGCTTTCTTCCTAGGGAAGAAATTGGTGTCCTAGTTGAGCAAAAAGTAGAATTCCATTTCTCTATCTACTGCTGAAGCAGAATACATTGCTGCTGCAAATAACTGTACTCAAGTGATATGGATGAAATAGATGTTGAAAGATATCAGTGTGGTATATAAAGAACCTATTTCCATATATTGTGACAATTCAAGTGCAATAAATATTTCAAAGAATCTGGTGCTGCATTCCAAGACTAAACATATATCAATCAAGTTTCATTTCTTGAGGGAGAAAGTGAATGAGAAAGAAGTTAGATTGGAATATTTGCCTACCAAAGAACAAATTACAGATATATTTACTAAGACATTATCAAAGGATACTTTTGAGTATCTCAAAGGAATGCTAGGGGTGATTAACCCTCCTGATCGGAACTAAAGATGCATTTATTTGCATCAATCCATGAGATTCATTGCTATATTATGATTCAAATTGATGTTTCTGTGGCTGCTACTTAGGGGGAGTAGTCAGATGTGTTGATATGTGGTTTAGAGATTGTATGTGGAAAGGTCATGGTTACCTTTGAGATTGATGTCAAAGGGGGAGAGGTGCATTGTGAAAAATATTTTTGAGAAGAGCCTTGCGGGAGAAGTGCAGTTGAAAAGAAGTCAGTGTGTTGGGTTGATGGTATTTTTCACATCATGTGTTGCCATCAATGCCAAAGGGGGATTTTTTGATGTTGTGGATATGGTTTCTGATATGTGGTTGTCATTGATTCCAACACTATTAGCATTTGGTGTATTAAAGGTTGTATATGTCGAGGATATTGAGAAAATTGTAAAAGAAAATACTCTAGGTTCCCAGTGGAACTGTGCAGGTCATGAAGGTATCTTATTCTATACGTTGATGATTAGCTAGTGTGGATTAAAGGGTTTATAGTTGAGTGTATCTAGATCATCTACTAGAAGTTTCAAAGGTTTGCGTGAAGTTTTGATCATGTTGTGGTCTGACAGTGTTTCTGTGGTCTCTGTTAGTGTTCCTGAATGATGATTGTGTGATTTTGTTAGTATCAATGGTTGCAGATGCTTCTCTATTGTTTCTTGGTGTTCTCAAATGTCTCTAGATCATTCTCTATCTTTGTGGTATGTCCACACTATTTGAAGAGCTTGTGGTTCAAGATCTTTTCTTGCACATGTTCGAGTTTTTCTTGTTCGTAGTTGACATGTTGGTGGTAGCATGTGGATCTTCATGGTGAAATTAATTAAAATATTTTTGTGTTGGATATGTTAATTTGGGTCTCCACTATGTTGTGGCCAACCTTGGTTGATTCACATTAACAATTTATTTGTAAATTTGGGCTGACATTGAAAATATGTTTTATTTTCCTAGTTGACTAAGTTGTGATGAAATCTCATGAAGTGGATATATATATGTGCAATTGTTTCATTGGTGTAGTGTGAGGAAAAAGTGCTCGATGTGCTCCTATGTGCGAATATCATTCAATTATAGAGCAGAGTGTGAAGAAGATTGAGTGAAGTGTGAAGAAGGTTTTCTAAGCTTAATTGGAACTGTAATCAGTCCTGTGCAGAAGCTATTTTCTTAGTTCGTACCCTTTGGATTTTAATCATATTCTATATTGTTGGGTAGTGAGCCCCTTTTTTATTTGAGTAGTGAGCTCTAGGAAGTGTTCCTGAATGCATGTGCATTCCCCTTATTATTTCTCATTATACTTTTGATAGGGTATAATCTTGTGGACTAACATCCACTGTGGTTTTTTTCCCTTAATAGAGTTTCCACGCAAATTTTTTGGTGTTCTCTATCTCTCTGATGTGTTAATTGTTTGTGGTTAATTGCTTATTCATCAGATCTGAGATTAAATTAAGTTAAGTAAGAAAAATTTAAGTTTTTGTCACAACTAATTCAACCCCCCCTCTTAGTTGTGTGTCCTTGTTCTACGAACACCCTGGAACCTGCCATACTACCTCAATACCCTTAGCAACAAGAATATCTCAATGATAAACAAGGTCTACCCAATCAGGTACATTGATTGACACAGATAAGGCATCTTGGTATCATCCTCAGGTGACTGCTCACAATCTTGATATGGTCGCCATACCATAGACTCGAGATCATCTAGTGTCCTTCAGTACTCTAGTTTACCCAGCCGAGGCTGAGCAACTTGACCTACATAAATATGTACATATAGTCTCATGGAAGGTTGTTATCTATCTCCAACTAGCCGTGTGACTTCTATATGCTCCCAGGCCCAAACCTAAAGCAAAGTAACCCCAACTGATAAACTAGCCCCGTGAAGATAGAAAACCTGGTGTAAATCATGGTACAAATGCATGGGCATGCAGCATATCCGTGCATATCTAGTTCCCTGAAAAATCATGCTCTCTAGAATCTGACCCCATCCAACCAAGAGTCCCTTTGACCTATGGTCAGTTTAATGGAACCTTCCAATGAATCCAGCTAGAACAAAAGGCAATGTGGCATAAGCATCAACCATATCCCTCCAAGGAATCTCATAACCACATATATGCTCATCCTCGAAAACTTTGCGCAATGCATCAGTCTTTCCCTACTCCTAAGAACCATATAAGTCAAGCTCTCCAACCATGGGTATCTGTAGAATCTGATATACATCCTCTGGAGTAACTGTGATCTCACCAATGGGAAAATGAAAGGTGTTATGCTCACTGTGCCACATCTTTGCTAAAGCTGTCAACAAACCCCTATTGATCCTAATTTGGGGCATATCAATCAAGGATGACAAACTACATCATGTAATGATAGCTACCTTAGGCATCGTCAAGTGTGGAATAAAATCCCACATCTTGGGAAAATTCTCTCTAATCTACAAACTCATCAATGGCTCCTATCATCAAAAAATCACAAATTAGTCAATCAATCAATTAACATAAATCAACCTATCAATCAATCGACATCAATCAGCCTATCAATCAATCTAATCAACTTTGGGGAGACTTTGATCAAATCTCGTGAGCATCAATCAATCAATTTAACCTCGCCTATCATGAGGTTCATCAATCATTCAACCTTTCCTATCATGAGGTTTATTAATCAATCAAACTATCATTGATCCTCGCCTATCATGAGGTCAATTATCAGTATCAATCATTGAATCTCACCTATGATGAGATTAATGGACATCTAACCTATCAACATCATCAATCATCATCAAATAAACTAACATGATCAAACATCATCGACATCAAGGATTCCAATGAAAAAAATCATCAATTTGGTTTAAATTTCACCAATGCACTAGAACAGTGCTTCAATGTGTTGAAAAACCCTATGTGCCAGAAAAATTCATCAATGCGCTAAAACAAAGTTCTAATGAGTCGAAGTATCCAATGTGCCATTTCATTTGATCTATGTGCTGAAATAGAGTCCCTATGTGTTGAATCATCCTATGCACTACATAAACACATCTATGCACTAAATCAATTCACCTAAGTGCTAAATGCACCTATGCACTACAACAGGTCTTCAATGCGCTACTTCGGGCACCCTACGTGCTACATCTATTAATGTGCTAATTCATTTATCCTATGTGCTAAATCCCTAACCCTATGCACTAAAATTTTCTATGCGCAAGAACAATCATTTTATGCGCTACATCAGGTTTTCAATCTGCTGAAATAGAAAAATATGAATTCAAAATGTGAAAATGAGCGGGAAAATAAATTGCACAAATTACAAGGTAGTTTTTTGGGGTACATACCAGAGGTTCGTACACCACCGGGCAGTTGTGACGCCTGACCTGCTCGAACCGATGCGTGTGGTGAGGGATCACCATTTCACCAAATTTGTACAAAACACTCACTCACTCTCAAGTTTTCAAAATGCAAATGCTCAAATGAACTTCTAATCACTCTTTTTAACTTTTTCAAGGTTAATTAAGTGGCATTTTTATGGTGTTGTTTTATTTTATTTTCAAAAGGGGAAAATTCATCAATTTCATCACCTGTTGGCTTATACATCATTTTTTGGGAGATAAATTGTTTCTGAATCATAAAATTTTGAGATCATCGAAAAATTATCAAAATTTTCAAAAGTTCCAAAAAATCCTAAAAATTCAAAAATTCACCGATTTATCTCTCAAGGGGGCATATATCTGTCATCACTTGAAAATTAGCGTCTGGGGCATCAATTTTTTATTTATTTTTGTCGACATTAGCAAAAAAAAATTCTTTGAAGCAACATGTAGACACATTACTTCAAAGAGGGGCAAAATGTATACACCTAAAATCAGTCGAGACAATTAATTAATTAAATACTAGCTATTTAATTAATGAACGAGCCTTTAATTCATCTACTTATCAATAAATTCTTAATTTATTTATATAGTTCACACTTTTCTAAATTCGTCATTCTAAACCACATTCTTCTAGATTTAATTAAATAAACAAATGGCTATAGTTTGTTTTTATTTAATTAAATATCTTCTCGCTAAGTTTGAATAATTTCAAATTCAAAATTAGTCACATGTCTACAACACTTTTTGGCCATGTCATCAAATGTCACATGTAATTAAATATGACTAATATTTAAATTACATTTATCTTCAACAAAATTTTAACACATGGATTATTCCTCACACACCTTATTCCTTCATCCATTTGGCATGTTGCCCTTGGTCAAGGGAACATCCTCCTTGATTCTTCCATCTCCACCATTCATCCCTCATGTTTGAATCTAGACCATTGATCACTGCCACATCACAAGATTCTTTGAAAATATTATAAATACAACCCTTTGCTACAACATTTAACATCACATCTTTTAGAAAACTTATTATGTAGGAATAGCTTTGGAGCATTGGAGCATTTATAATTTGATCATTTAGCATTTAGCAAGTTGCATTGTTTTATCATTCTAACTTAGAATCATGTCTTAGTTTGTAATTGCATTTTAGTTTATCATAACAATAGTTAATATTTGAGCATATGCAAAATCATTTTAGCTTTTTATGCAGTATTTGTATCACATATTTTAGCATCATCATCCATTTGTTAATATCACCATTATCATTTGCATCATGAAATATCATGTAGGAACTTAGATTTATTGCATTTTGAATAGCATCTCGTTTCTCAAGTTGTCATTCTAACAATCATAATGAACATATAAAATTTGAGAGCCAAATGATTTAATGAATCCTTGAGAATAGAGATCAATGAAACATTTTTAGAGATTTGTTTGCTGCAAGTAGATTAGATCTTTGATTCAAATCCTTAATATAATACACCTCATTGATGTTTGTGTTGATTTACTAACTCTCCCACATTTCACACATACAAGAACAATGTAGATTATGCACAATATCTCTTCAACCTTCTCTTGAATACATTGATCATCATATTCTAGTGCAAGAAGAGAAACCTATTGAACTGATGAAAACATAGCATTCCAGACAAACTGTTAGCACTTCAAAACATAGAATGTTGCATTATTGTACATGAAAACATATGAGACTTGCAAGGATGAACCCACATGCCTTTTTGAGCATATTCCCAAGTCTACGCAACAACATCTATCTCATTAGAGGAATTATGTGGAGCTGAAACAAAGAAAAATTAGGTTATGATAAAAGGGGTTCACCAAAATTATAACAAATAACCCTATTTTCCACTATTTCATTCAAGAAATGAGATCCAAACAATGAAATGACTAACAACCAAAAGGTGAGTCAAATCAAGAAATTAATTAGAAAATTTCTCCTTTATGCAAGGATGAGGGTATGAGTTAAATAGCACTTTGGGGAGAAAGATTAAAACTATCAAATAAACTCCAAAATGCAAGCTATAAAATGAAAATGAAAGACTGTACTCAAAAATACTAGAACCAATAATCAAAAGGTAGATTTTAGAATGGGAAAATGATGTGTACTAGTCACCAAAAGTGATTTTTTGAAGCTCACTGAGGACTCATTCGCCCTATAGCGAATGGGTCCTGGCTAGGGCTTTATAAAAATGCTTTTTGGGTTCTCTAATCCTGTGTCTGTACTCCCAAATTCCCAAGTGTTGTGCATGTTTTGCATACACGCTCTGCCGTAGGCAGGGACCCCCTCTTTTTCGCTCTCGACAACTCATTCTTGCTCCATTGGGTCATTTTTGTTCCTGCCTTGATTTGCTTGCCCCTTTCCTAGAGTCCAAGTGAGTTACATGCCTTAGAATGATCAATTTACCCTTGACCAGATTCACCTACTTGAATTTCGCTAAGTATTTTTCCTTCACGGAAGTGCCCCTATAGGTTTCCCTTCACCTGTTGCACTAGCGTCCTCTAGGCCTCGTGGAACCGTAGTTGTGGGTCACCTCATGTGGGTCGCCACTCATTTTTTTCCACTGAGTAGCGACTGACGCGCAACTTCTGTCTGCATGGTGGGCTTCACACTTAGTTTCTCCATCCAAGCCTTTGACCAAGCATCCAAACAAGCGAGAGATTCCACATCTCACCTAACCTAGGTCTGCCATACAAAGAAATCAATGCGTTCCATTAATGGAGATTGGCCTATAAACGTTGCTCCCGACCCTTCATTTTACTTGGGGCATTGAAATCTAGGGAGAAACAAAGTCCCCCCTTCTTTTTCCACCTTTTGTCTTGTTCTTGCTGACTTGGTCCCTGATCACTTGATTCACCTTTTCCTTCATTTTTTGACTTTGGGGACAAGTTACCTATGGATTTGGGATGTTTATGTGATGCCTAAGTGAACTGCCAAGGTTTCGTTAAGTTTTAGGAAGTTGTAGAAATTTCCTCTCGGGTTGCCGTCCCTTCGACACCGTTGAAACTTTCCATTCAGGTAGTTGTCCCTCTGCCACCATCAGAACTTTCCTTTCAGGCCACCATCCCTCCATGGCCATTTGGGAACTTTCCTTTTAGGTCGTCATCCCTCCATGGCTGTTTCAGAACTTTCCTTTTGGGCCGTCGTGTGCTCATTGTTGTTTTAAAAAGGGTGATGACCCTCTAACTTCCCCCTTCCAAACCTCTACATTTCCAGAATGGGTGCAAACTTCAAGTTTTCATCATCTAGGGACTATAAAATGAATTTCTTCATGTGCCTAAAGGGGTTTTCATCAAAATTTCCATGTGTTTAGACATTGTGAAACATTCCTTTCGGGTCGCCATCCCTCGGTGGTTGTTTGGGAACTTTCCTTTCGGGCTGTCCTCCCTCCGTGGCCGTTTGGGAACTTTCCTTTCAGGTCATTGTCCCTCTATGGTCATTTTAGAACTTTCCTTTCTGGCCGATGTGTGTGGGTTGTCGTGTGCTCATTGCTGTTTTAAAAGGGTAGTGACCCTCTAGCTTCCCCCTTCCAAATTTCTCCATTTTTTAAATTGAGTCAAATCTTAAGGAAATGTAATGTGGCACTCTTTCCGCGCCTTTTTCCCATCGCGGCTAAATTGGAAAAATCCTCAAAATTCCCCACTTCAGCCGCCATCCCTCCATGGGTACGTTTTGGGCTTTTCCTTTTTAGACCCCGCCGTCCTTACCGTGGCCATTTGGGAACTTTCCTTTTAGGTGGCCAGATCCCTCTGTGGCCATTTAGGAACTTTCTTCTTAGAGCCGCTATCCCTTAAGTAGCCATTTGGGAACTTTCGCTTCGAGGCCATCGTCCCTCTACTTGGCCATTTGGGAACTTTCCTTTTAGTGCGTTGTCCCCTCTGTGGCCATTTGGGAACTTCCCTTCAGACGCCGTCCCTCAGAAGTGGTCATTTGGGAACTTTCCTTTCAATTTGTCGTCCCTTCATGGCCATTTAGGGGCTTTCTTTTGGTCTTGGTCCCTCCATGTACTGTTTAGGAACTTTCCTTTCAGGAGTCCTTCGATCCCTCTGTGGCCCGGTTTGGGAACTTCCTTCAGTTCCATCCCTTAAGTGGCCATTTAGGAACTTTCATTTTGGTCTAATGCGTCCCTCGCGTGACCATTTAGGAAATTGTTTGGGCCATTTATCCCTCTGTGTTTTATTTATGAACTTTCCTTTTGGGTCATTGTCCCTTCGTGGCCATCTGGGAACTTTCCTTCTAGGTCGCCATCCCTTCGTGGCCATTTGGGAACTTCCCTTTCGGGTCGTTGTCCCTCCATTTCCATTCGTGGGAACTTCCCTTTCGAGCTTCCATCCCTCCATTGTTGTCTATGGGATCTTTCCTTGTGGGCCACCATCCCTCTGCCCATCGTCCATCATCTGTTCGCCATCTCTCCACCCATCATCCACCATCCATTGTTTGCTATCCATTCGCTCGTTTGTTCACCATCCATTGCCCGCCGTTCATTCGTTCATCGGTTAACCGATGTCCCTCTGCCCATTGTCCATTTTTCATCTGCTTGTCATCTATCGCCCGTCATCTGTCCACCGTCTGTCACCCACCGTCTGTCTGTCGTATGGTGCCCACACCCTTGACCCTGCATTTATATTTGTGGTCCAAATGAGCTCCAAATATGAATATTATGATCTTTTGATGATGCATGGGTGGATATAACAATGAGTTTGTAGGAATTGACTAATGTTTTCCTTGATTTGTGTATGAAAGCACTTACAAAACTTCATGTATGTAGGGTTCAAGAAACCTACCTCAGGTCCATCGGGGAGGCCCATTGAGAAAGTTGAACAAGGAAGAGGCACATTGCTCCTTTCACCATTCATTTTATGCTCACCTCTCCTCCTAGCACCCATCAACATAGCTGACATTAGAAGGAGGCCTATGTCATGGAAGTCAATGATAAAAATACAAAGGGTGGCCTTAAAGGTGGTGGGGGGGAGCGGCTATTTCCTCCATCCAAACAAATGATAACGATCCATCAGGAGCTATCTCATTAGATCATCTGATCCATTTAACAACGATGCAAATCTACAAACAAGGTGTACTTGATTGATTGAGGGATGCTACGAACACATCAAGTAAAAGGTAGCTTTTGAATAGTTTCAGCTACAGCAAAAGGGAAATCAACTAGAAGACAAAATTGCTACGGTGATTGGCCACTACATGACAAAACAGAGAAAAGACAAGGAATGTATTTTTAATTGCTATATAATGAGGGGTAGGTGAAGCCCTAGTGCAATCAAATCTGAGCCACATAATGTAATTCAATCTTAGCCATTCATTTGGGCTTTGGAAAACTATAAATAGCCCCTCCCTCATTTTTAGATGGTTGGAGAGCTGGTGTAAAGACATTATATAGAAATAGAGAGCTACATTGCATGATTTATGGGTGTTTCTCTTGTGTTTCTTCATTATGTATGCATGGTTCTACTTCCCTATTAGTTTAGTTGTTAGTTTCTTGAATGGAAGTGATGATGGTGTTTGTTGTTATTGTATTTGATGAATTACCAACTCATACTTTTTGTGGTTTGTTGATGATGAATCACTTTGTAAAGCTAGTTTGAGCTTCCTTACTTCATTGATGCAACTTAGTTGAATTGCATGTTCATGATGTGTGGGTGTAATATGAAAATCTGCAGTCCTTAGAAGATTTCACTAGTTTTGTGTAACTATAGGTTCCTCTTTGCCAAAAAAAACCCATTTTAGGGAGTTTGTCTACTGTAACACCCTCCATGATCACTGTTCATTCATAGTTTCAAGTTTAGGAACTTCCTCTCTTCCCTGCCCTTTTTCCTTTTTTTTAATAAGTAACCTAAGCTAAGGTCAATTGCACATTGTAAATCCAAATTTGAAGTTGAATTGTGAGTTCTAGACTGTTGTTTTGAACCTGTAACAACTGAGCAACAATTTCTACATCTTAAGAACTCCATTTGTAGACCCAACTTTCCGTGCTTTGTAACTCATTTGTAAGTTTGCCTTGTGATTCCAGAAAATTACATGAATCAACTGAGATATTCCAAGCATTATCAAGACCTGACATTAGAGACCTTTGGATAGTGTTCTGTAATATGATTGTGGAAGATTTTATTTCAAGAGAGGTGATGCACGTATGCAATACCTGTGTGGATAAGTGCATAAAAAGCACACCAACACCAAGTTTTAGATTCAAAGAGCCAGAAATAAATCCTATAGAAGAATTTATGTGAGATGACAACTTTCCTTGCAACTTTCTTCAATTTTTCTCTTCAAAGGATCTTCCACCTAAAACCTACAAACACAAACACAAGAGGAGAAAAATGTTGTTTTTGGTGATGGGGGGTTTTCCAAGTGGTCAAACCCTGTTTGAGTATTTAAACTTTGAAATGAAACCAAATAGCATGAAGGAAATGATGAATGAACAATGCAATGTCACCACTCACCAAACCTTGATTAAAGCTTGGAATGTAAATCTACAACTAGCATGAAGTGGCCTCAATGGATGTAAATCTTGATCTTGAAACTTGATTTGAAATAATTCCTTTGAATGCTTGGAAGGATCATGAAATCTACATCACCATAATAGCTCAAACAATATGCATGATCCAAGAAAGCTTTGACATGACAATGGAATCTTGATTGCTGCAATAATATTCAATAATTCTGCCCTTGAAT
>VDFB02151545.1:0-27076 GCA_007258455.2 Sequoia sempervirens
AAAACCTTTTGGATCACCAATATCTATAAGAACATTAGAAGGGTGAATCACTATTCATGAGAAGATGACTATTTCAGATTGAGGAAACTAAGGAGCCAACACAAAGAAATTTTTTGTTTTGGACAATATGTAAATGGGGAGGTAAGTGTTGTAAAGTCATCATTGATAGTGGTAGTATGGATAATTTGGTTTATAAGGACATGGTAAGAAATTTTAATTTGAATAGGATAAAACACCCAAAACCATTTAGGATTTGGATGGATTCAAGATGATTATAGAATAATGGTAAGTAAACAATGTTTGGTGAAATTCCATATAGGATCATATAATGATTAAGTATTGTGTGGTATAATTCCCATGCATTCATGCCATATGCTATTGGGAATACCATGGTAGTATGTATTAGAATTGTGAAACAAATGAGCCATAGGATAAAACTATGAACAAAGATACCTTCCATACAAGAGATTTGCAAATAATATATGCAATATTCCTAACAAGAAAAGGAATAGAATGAAGATCAAGAATCTTCAAGGAAAAAAAAGGTCCTCAAAGGTTGAAAGTTTGATAGTAAATCTCCACATTGATAATACAATGAGGGTTGAGTGCTATATAGGATCAAAACCCTAAAATCATAAAAGCACTCCTAAGTTTAGCTTAAGTGCATGAGAATAACTTAGACAATTAATTAATTAAAGATTAATTAATTACTAGCTAATACATGATTACTCTAACACCCCCCCTGAACATGAACTTAGGGAGTAGCTAAAAATCATAAAAAGAATGCAAGCTAGGTGACCCATGTAAAAACAAAACATCTCCCATAACTAGAGAAAAAGGACAAAAACAAAAGGGAAAAACTCCTCTCCAAAAGAGAGAAAGGAAAATGAAGGCCTAAAAAATCCTCCAAATCATGATGAAGGATGAAGAATCCTCCAATTAAAATAATCTCCTAAAAAGAGAGGAACATGCAAAACATCACCGAAGCATGAAGAAGTTGTAGACTATTATCAAAAGATTACTGCTATGGTGAGAAAAACAAAGAATGATCAGGATCAAGATAACAATAATTTGTATAAGTTCTCCAATGACACTACATCAATCATATGGAAAACAAAGGAAAACATCTTGAATTTGAAGACACAAGTGTGAGGATCAACAAGATGATAATCTACATGAGTGCCCCCATGACACTACTTGAATCAGATGGAAAAAAAGGAAAACATCTAGAAGTCAAAGATACAAATGGTACATGAATCTACATGAGTGACCCCAATGACACTACTCAACATGTAAGATGCAAGTTTAAAATATAGGTACCAATAAGTTTGAATACTAATCAAAAGAGAGACAACAATTTTTTATGAGTGTCCCAAATGAAACTACTTGAATCAGATGGAAAACAAAGATAAACATCTATAACTTGAAGTTACAAATGGCACATGAATTTTTATGAGTGAGCAAAATGATACTACTCAACATGCAAGATGCAAGTTGAAAATATAGGTACCAATGAGCTCTGATGAAATAAAAAAGGAAGGTAACTTTTTGAAAATAGGAATACAAGAGTGTCCATATGGTAAGTTATTCATCTCATTGAAATGCAAGGTAACCAACCACTAATGTACACTACATCCAAAATTATATAGGAACAAGAACTAGATAAGTAGATCACTTAGACATGAAACCAAGGAAGAATTAGAACTAACAATAGAAACCCTCCAACCATAATGTTAAAAAGGGAGAGCCAAGATAGATACATTAAAACTGTGTGAAACCAAGTAGTGCATGTAGGAGAAACAACCTACAAATAAAAGGATGTGAAAATTAAGACAAACATGGATGAGCCAAGAATCACTGGGATAATTAATGTTTTCATGGAAGGGACACTTATATACATTGTATCTGAAAGTACATGGGAAAAATAACTATATACGTAGATCACTTAGATGGGAAACCAAGGAAGCATTAGCACCAACAGTAGAAACCCCTCATGGTGTTACAAATGGAGAGCCACTTGAAAGTTACACTACAACTATGTGAAACCAAGAACCACATGTAGGAGAAACAACCTGCAAATAAAAGGGTGTACAAACTAAGACACACACACATGAGGAAATAATCATTGGGATTCATTATTGTTGTGGAAGGGAAACTTACTTGACAAAGGTGTGATGGCAAGCCAAAGACAAACATCAACCCCCCATGGCACTTTATATCATAGTGTGAGTACAAAAGGCACAATAGGATGTGCAAAATCCCTAAAAAATATATAGTAGAATGAAACTTTATCTCAGTGTGTCTACAAAAGTGAATGTCCATGTGAAACATAGAAAAATAGGTTGGTGAACCAAATATTGGGCTATGATGGACCTATATTTCTATTACATTATGAAATGAGATCCCCACAAATAATTGACTAACAACCCTTAGGTGAATCAACTCAATGTGAGAATATTTAGGTTTCCTTATGCTTTGAGGATGGGAGTAATGTTCAAACAACACTTTTGGGAGAAAAACTAAACAATAGAAAATCAACCTAATTATGCCAATTCAAACATGCAACAACAATATAAAGCTCAATATTAGTAGAAGCAAAAAACTAAATCTAGATTTGAGAAGGGAAGGATGATGTTTACCAGTCACCAAAATTCACTTTCAATAGGTTGTTTGGGAATCATTCGCCCATGGGTGAATGGGTCTTTTTTCAAGGTTTTTCAACAACTTTTGGGAGCCTCTAATGTTGATATGTACCTTTTGATTTTTCAATGTTTCAATGTCAAAAAGTTAGAATATAGATCTGTATGTGAGATTCCATGATTTGAGAACAACTTTGACAACTTTTTGAATCTTTCACTTCAAAATGTCTTCAATTATTCTTCAACCTTAATTTGTAACACACACACAAGAGGGGAATTTTTTTTATTTTTGGTGAATGGGGGTTTACCTTGGTCAAACCCCATTTTGTAATCAAACTTTGAATTGAAATAAAGCATGAAAGGAGCAGTGATGAATACAAAGCTATGTTACCACTCAACAAACTCTTGAATAAACCTTAGTAATGGAGATCTTGGAACATTTGCAACTTGCATTAAATGACTTCAATGGATGTGGATCTTGATACTTTAGATAATGCTTTGACTACTTAAACTTGATCTTGAAATATACATTAGAATGCTATCTCCAAAAACATGCATGATGCAAGAAGACTTCAAGACATAATTAGATTGTGAATGCTACGATAAATATTTGATAATTTTACTCTTGAATTCTCTTGATCATCAACTTTTCTCTTGTGAAATTTCTCTTGAATTCTCATAAAAGTTCTAGGTGAAACTTAGTGACATAACCAAGTTGTATTTATAAGTATGTATCTTTAATTTCCTAAAATCCAAATATTGCAAAACGACATTGAAATATGGATTCAAGGACAAAATACTATGAAAAAAACATTTGAAATTTAGGGTAATAGGTCTAGGGAGGACCCAGTCATCCATGGTTGAATGGGTCCCAAATCCCTATTCTTGGAACACACATTTCTCAAGGTAAAGTTTTATGTTTTGTCATTAATTATTGTTGGGTTTCCCCTTCAAAGAATGTAATTTATTAGGGTTGTAAATAAATAATAGGGTTGATTAAGGCATAATTAAGTCCATTTTAATTAAGAGGGTAGAAAAAAGTGTGAAAATTTAAAGGAATGCATTTTTCAACACTACATTAAGGAATTATTAAGTCCATTTTAATTAGGAGGGCCCAAAAAGGTGTGAAAATATAATGGGATACATTTTTCTACACTACATTTAGCCCCCACTAAAGTGAGAAGATGGCCTTGCATCAAAATCACACTAAAATAGAAAATAAAGGGAGATCTAATTGTACAATAATTGGAAAGATAAGGTGGCAAAGTTCAAGGAGGATTATCAATCCCATAAGATCTAAGATCTCATGGAAAAATAGAAAAAGGCACAAGGAGACACATGCCTATGTTAGACATATATATGCAGCAATGACAAGATACTCAATCATACAATGTCAAAGAATTAAAGAAAGATAAATAAAAATAAAAAGGGTTGGATCAAGCCTCTACTGTTTGTCCAAATTTATTTGGATCAAGCATTAGTTATTTTTCCAAAAATGTTTACAAGTGGTACTGATTGTCCACTATACAAACAACTATGCACACTCACATAGGCTAGTGAAATCCATTTTTCACTAGGTGAGCAACCAAAATTGGAAAATGGGATAATCTTATTAGGATCCCATAGCCATACCAAAGCTACACCTCTGATAACTTTGATAAGACACCACACAATATGAACTTCAAGCTTCATAAAGCTTAGCAAGTTGTGTTATGCTAAACACTTGTGAAAAAAATAGCTCCACTGGCAAGCAAGGTGTGTTATGCTTGGTGGCCATGCAAAAGGGTGTAACTTTGAGCTTCACAAGGTTAACAAGTTGTGCTATACTAAATACTTATAAAAAAAATGAAAATAGGATAAGAAATGTTCAAAGGGGTTTTGCTTAGTTCATGTAAGGTCTCCTGTAGGGAACATTGTGCCTAATGTCTCCAAGAGATGACAAGTCTAGGACAAAAGATTCATAACTTAGGAAATGTAATGGGTAGCATTACAAGTAAGAGGAATGTTTTATGCTAAGAAAGATCACATTCTTGAAGGAAATAAAACCCAATGACACCACCAAGAAGAAGACACGTCACATTAAGTAAGAAGACTACACTATGAAACATAAGATATAGAACAAAAAATCAAAATGATAATGATAATGGATGCCCCCACTTTAAAGAAATTGCTAAGCACCATGTTGTGAGAAATTACTTTGAAGTAGCCAATGATAAATGCTAAGCAAAACATGATAACTTTTTGGAAAGCCTTATGCCAAGCATATGTTTCCAAATGAAGCTATATCATGAAAAGGGGTTGCTCCCAAATGAAATCCCAAAATAACTCATAAAGGGATCCATAGATTTGGGGTCAACATATGTCTTTGCTACAATGATATTATAGAGCTCGAAAAAATCATCATTCCTTCAATAACTCATGGAACTTGAAGAATAACATATGGAGAGAGAAAACAAAGAAAAGATTTTGGGTCAACATGGAAGATACCTTAATGTCTCAATGCCTTGTGTCATCCCCAAAAGGAAAACACAAGAAAGAGTAAAAGATAAAGATTTATGACATATAGAACAATGTAGATACATATAGAGGAATGAACATAAAGATATCTCAAACATAACAGTACAGGGGATCACATTACACACATGCAATCATACAAAGAACATGAAAAAAAAGAAAAAGACAATATTGGTAAGGCACATGTGAGTCAACCTATAGCAGGTCATTCACATCCCAATATCATTCATCATATGTGGAAGGAGGGAAACTAGCAAAAGGGACAACGTAAAGTGCCAAACTAGGACAATCACCAAGTTTAGCACGTGGTGAATCACCCTTTGTAAGAGGATCATCACAATTATCATTTAAGCTCATAGACGAGGAAAACAATGAATTCAGCTCATTATGCACTTCCTCATCATTTTTTGCAATTTCAAATTATCATCATCCAAGTTAATCACAAAATAAGGTCTAATGATAATATCCATGGAAGGTATGGGGTTGGGGCCCTATCTCAGTTGGCTAAATATTTCCTATTGCAGGAGGTTGGTCATGAGGTCTAGTCTCCCCCACCCCCATGGTACTAGAGGGCGTGTCACGCTAGCGCCGCCAGTCACATTAAAAGGCTTACTAGGCACACTATATTTCATAGGGGGTCATGCTACCTAATTCCTATAGTCTAAAAAAAATCCATGGAAGGTGCTTTTTCTTGTTGTTTACGAAGTATAGTATTTAATTGTTTTGGTGGAGGTGTAGAATCATCATGCATTGCTTGAGCTAAGTTTGGATTTTGATTATAAGGAAGCTAAGGTAGTGGAACCAATGGAAATGACAAATATCATGGTTAACTACTATCACACCCACTTCCAAAGAGATTCCACCCAAGGATAACCCTTGAGATTTCAATGCAAAGGATATTGAAATATTGCAATAGGGTTGACCTAGGGGCTGAGTATGAGAAAAGGGGTTCACCACCAAGTGTAAACTTGGAAAACACAGTGTGATATGTAAAATGACCTAGAAATGCAAATAAAATGCAACATAAAACTATGAAACTAGAAATATGCACTCGGGAAATCGAAGAAGACATAATGGAGGTCTAGAATCCTAAAAAATATGACTTTTTAGGCTAGCGGGACTCATTTCACATTCTAGGAAAATCAGTCACAGTTATGAGAAACTACACTGGAATAGGTTTCGGGAAAATGGGTATCCAAATCTGCAAAGATCTCTTAAAAAAACCTATAGTGGGACTCATTCACCACTATTGGAGGATGAGTCCCGTTTTTCTGAAAAGTGTTCCAAGAGAAAAATCTTGAACTAAAACTTTGCAAGCCTCTAAGGATGGATAAAATAAGCACTTTTCCATTAATTTCATGCAAATTGGATGGATTATTTTCCCTAGATCTGAGTTTTCATGGGCCTTGACAACTTTTCATGACAAATTTGACAACATTTCCAAATTTATCATTTTGACACTCTTGAAAGCTTCCAATCCACTTTTCTTCAATCTATAAACCTGCAATCACACATTAAAGAGGGGAAAACTTGTTGATTGTTAGTGGATAGGGGTTTTCCTTGGTCAAACCCTTTTTAGGTAATTAAACCAAATGATGAAATAAGATAATGAAGCATGAACATGAAATAATGCAATTAGAACCTTGCCATGATGATGGATCTTGAATTGCTACAACAATTGATGAAGAAATATGCCCTTGAATGCCTGAGAAATGATCTTGAATGTTTGACTGATGCTTGCTTGACTTGATCTAACATGTAGAATTATGTTACTTGGATGTTGCTTGTTATTCTTATGTCAAATGAGGATTTGAAGGCTCTCTTATATAGGAAATACACTCACATGATTGTTAATTTGATCCCCAAGGTCGACATTGAAGAAATTTAAAGTTTAAACCCAATTTTTCCTACTCAAACCCCAAAAATAGCTCAAATGGTACTCATTCACCATCCTAGGTGAATGAGTCTCACCTGGATGGGACTCATTCTCCCAAAGTGGCGAATGGGTCACAAAGGGGCTATTTTGCTAGCCAGTATGTTGGGGAGTGAAGAAGTTAACCTTTTATGTTGATTTTATCAGGTTTTTGATCAAAATATGGCTTGTGATACACAATATGGGGTGATATAGGCCTATTAATTATGATATAGAGGTCATAAATGTAATAGGGCCCAAAATCCAATGTGAAAGTGTAAATAAATACACTTTACAACACTAAATTAAGGAAAATTTGAGTTTATTTAGCTTAGAAGGGTCCTAAATCCCATGTGAATGTGTAAAACACATTACAACACTAGATTAGGTCTACTTTATTTACAAGCCTCCCAAATTTAATGTGAAGATGTAAATAAATACATTTTACAGCACTAAATTAGGGTAGAGTTAAGTTAATTTATCTTAAAAAGGTCCCAAGACCTAATGTGGATGTGTAAAACACCTCAGAACACTAGAACAAGGTGATACCAAGTCCAATTTATCATTAAAAATTCCTAAATTTAGCAAGGGATACTTTTTAGGTGACTCCATCTAGCCCCCACTTTAGTGAGAAGATGAACTTGGTTCAAAGTCACACTAAAGTGGACATTCAAGAGGGATCCAATCATACCAATGCAGATGGTCTAGGATGACAAAGATCGAGAAAGTGGTCAAGCTTGCAGGATCCAAGAACCTAAGTCAAACTGACATAAGCACAAAAGGACACACACAAGTTGTATAATATGTAATAAAAAGATACACGATTATGTAATTGCAATAACTAGAAGGAAGAGAAGTAAAAATGAGTAAAAATAAAAAGGTGGATCAAGCTTCGACCATTTGTCCAACACATTGTGTATTAGATCTAGGTTTTTTGTCCAAAAATGTATACTTAATCTGAGGTGATGGAACTTCAGGCTTTCTACAGTGTGATAATTCCTAAAAGGTGAGAAACATACACACATGGTTGTTATGCATTCACACACACACAAGTGGCTATGGGGAAAGTCATGCCTCAGTCGGTTTCCTGCTCAAACCATACCAAAGTTATACATCTTGATAAATTTGATAAGGTGCCACGTGAAAATGATATTTGAGGTCCATGAGGCAAGAAAAACTTCATATGCTTAAAAATCACATACATTGTAAATGTAAAATAGTGTAAAATTTGTTCAAAGGGATTTTGCTTAGTTTGTGCAAGGTCTCTTCTTAGGGAACATTGTGCCTAATATTTTGAAGAGAGGAAAATTCAGAGAAATATCAGGGTCTTGGAGGAAATCAAGCCCAATGACACCACCAAGAAAAGGACACAACACAAGAAGAAAGAAAATCACACAATGAAACATGACAAGTGTCAATTTATGTCCCCAATTTAAAGAAATTTCTAACACCATGCTATAAGAAATTAATTTAAAGTAGTCAAAGAATGAAAAAAGGAAAAGAGGGTTTCCCCCCAAAAACACATAAGGGATCTATGGATTTAGGGTCAATATCTATCTTTGCTACAATTATAGTAGAGAGCTCGAAACTGTCATCATTTCCCAAATGCACATAGAACTAGAAGAATGACACAAAGAGAGTGAAAAAAAAGAAAATCCTTTTGGGTCAACATGGAAGAGACATAGGGTGTCTCGACGCCTTGCATCATCCCCAAAAGGAAAACACAAGAAAAAAAGGAAAATGAAAAGAGAAGATAATGAAAAATATTTTGGGTCAACATGGAAGAGACATAGGGTGTCTCGATGCCTTGCATCATCCCCAAAAGGAAAACACAAGACAAAAATGAAAATGAAAGGAAAAGATAAAAGATCAATGAAAATGAAAAAGTATACAACATATAGAAGAATGAAGGTACAAATAAAGGAATGTGCATAGAGAGAGGAACACCAAAAAAAACATCATGGGGGATCACATTACATACATGCAATTGAAAAATAAAATGAAAAATACTAGTAAGGCATAGGCAAGTCAACCTAAAGCAAGTCATCTACCTTCCAATCTTAGTCTATATAAGCAAAAGGTAGATAACTAACCTAATGGACAATAATGGATGCCTTACTAGGATGAGGCCATCGACTTCTTGTCCCCACTAAGTGCAAGACAAGAATGGGCTAAGGCAGGTGATGAAAGGGTCATGTAATAGTGAGAATAGAGTATTATACAACTATTACATGAAAAAAAGTTCCCACTTTATGGGACTATTTCTATAATGTCAAGTATTTTGAATTCTATTTTTAAGGTGTGACATGTAGAAGTACTATGACCAAAATTTTGGGTTCACCAAGATGGAACCAATGGAAATGGCAGATATCATGGTTAAGTGCTATCACACCTACTTCCAAAGAGATTCCACCCAATGATAACCCTTGAGATTTCAATGCAAAGGATATTGAAATCTTACACTATGTTTGACCTAGGGACTGAATATGAAAAAAGGGGTTCACCACCAAGTTTAAACATGGAAAACACAAAATATTGGAAAATATAGTGTGATATACAAAATGACCTAGAAATGAAAATAAATGCAACATAAAACTATGAAACTAGAAATGTGCACCTGGGAAACTAAAGAAGGAAAAATGAAGATCTGGAATCCTAGAAAATCAACTTTTTTAGGCTAGTGGGATTCATTTCACATTCTGGGAAAATCAGTTCTAGTTTTGGGAAACTACACTAGAATAGGTTTTTGGGAAAATGGGTATACAAATCTGAAAAGATCTTTGAAAAACAACTACAATGGGACTCATTTTCCACTACTGGGGGATGAGTCCCATTTTGTTGAAAAGTGTCCCAGGAGTAGAATCTTGAACTGAAACTTTGCAAGCCTATAAAGATGTATAAAATAAGCACCTTCCCATTGATTTCATGCAAATTGGATGGATTTTTTTCCCTATATCTAAGTTTTTGTGGGTCTTGACAACTTTTCATAACAACTTTGACAAGATTTGCAACTTTATCATTTTGGCACTCTTGAAAGCTTCCAATCCACTTTTCTTCAATCTACAAACTAGAATCACACATTAAAGAGGGGAAAACTTGTTGATTGTTAGTGTATAGGGGTTTTATTTTGTCAAACCCCTTTTAGGTAACTAAACCAAATGATGAAATAAGATAATGTAGCTTGAACATGAAATACTGCAATTAGAACCTTGCCATGATGTTGGATCTTGAATTGCTACAACAATTGATGAAGAAATCTGCCCTTGAATGCATAATGTTTTGACATGAGCAAAAAATGACCTTAATAAGAATACATAAAAAGATATAAAATCCCAATACTTAATGCAAGCAATGGATGAAATAATCTTTTCAAGAATTACAACAACAACTAGGTGTAAAAAAGCATGGGAAATTCAACAAACTAGATATCAAAGCATAATTAAACTTAAACTAACAAAAATGTAAATGTTGATAATAAAAGTCCACTATGATGGAGCCATGTGTTAATCTCAGAAGCATGCATCCACCTACTTACAAAATCAATAAATGAACTATAGCTATTATATCATTGAATTCCACTCCTTTTCTCAACCCATTTGAGAGATAGATAAATAATTTAACTCAAGTTCCCCTACTTAATAAATTATTTATCCTTCCAAGCACATAGAGTACTCATAATACAGACAACTAATAGGTATTATGTCTAGGAAATTTTAAAAAAAATTTTATATAAACTTTCACATTTTGCAAGAGTCTAAAAATTTGAAAACATCCCATATTTGAAATACACATTTAAAAGGAAAAAAAAAACATGTTTATTCATCCAAATTATATTACACACTAAAATAATAACATGAAAATAAAGGGGAATGCCAATAGAAAACAACACCATGCCATACAAGGGGATCTTGGTCACAATTAACCAAGATGATTTGTTTTCACTAAAAAAATATTTAAGGTCTCATTACTCCATGGTGTGAAGCAAGATATTGACTAGTCCTTGATAATACTTCAATACAGTTGGCCAACTAATAAACTTCTTTGCACTCAATTCACACATAAAACTAAAATAATAATAATAGCTAAGAGTTATAGTAACATACTCAAATATCCATATACACACAAAGGTAAAGAAAGCATAAACATCGTGTTTCAACTTATCAACATGTTAAAAATATCTTATGTATGGTTAATATCATATTGATCATCCAAACATCATTTCATCATCTCAAAAATTCTCAAATCTACATCAAAATATCTATACATATTTAATTCAAAACCATATCTACTATTCATAACTTAAAAGCAATATAACAAAAATCAATAAATCGAATATCAAAAATCAACATTTAGATTATGGTTAGAAAAAAAATCAAATAAAAACCATTTAAAATAAATTAACTAATTCTATGTCAACTCAATGAATTATCCATCGACAACATAATTCATAATGATGATAAAATATCTATAAGCTTCATGTATAAATTCAAATCAACTATCATAATCACCTAAATGTCATCATGTAAATAAAATAGATTTAAAATGAAAACTATGTACAATGAATGTAACAAGGGTCAAAATATAAGTGAATGTTACACATTCACTATGAAGTTCCTCTCATTCTTCAATCTAACCTCCTTATGTTCTTAAAGAAAAGTTGGATGGGCCTTCATGTTGATAGTAAATATTTTTTTGACTTAGTAAATCATAAATCATAGTCTCGTTTACAACATGATGTGGTTTAAGATGCATGTTGATATTTATTTAGAGTACACATGGTAGCATCTATTTTATATTGAGAAATTGATATTCATATGGGGAAAAAAGTAAAAACCCTTCTCTTATAAAATTGTAAAGTCAAAACCAATATCCAATCCAACTATAAAATTCATTTCTATATTAGAGGTCTAGGGAGTGAAAATATGTACTGAAGTATAGTAGTTTAATTGATCTAATGTCTTTATCCATTGCATCTTTTTCATGCCTTTCAAGAATTTTTAGCTACTAAAGAAAGGTAAAAAAACAACTAGTGTTACCCTTGTCTAATTTTGATTAAATATTTCAAGTTGATTGTGATGCTAGTAAAAGTACAATAGGAGAAGTATTGAGTCAAGAAGGGAGACCACTAGCATATTTTTTTGAGAATTCATGACCAATGCAAGTATGATATACTCAGTCTATTATCAAGAGTTCTATATGATAATTCAATCCTTGAATAAGTTAAGGCATTACTTGTTTATGAAGGAATTTGTGGTAGTTATCACCTAAGTATGCACCCCTGCTAAGTTGTAGAAACTTATCTTACTAGTGAAACATTGAATCTCTTCCAAGTTTTTGGGCCACCTATGGTGGAAGAAAACCTCCAGAGAGGGCTGGTTTCCTTGGAACTATCACCTAAACTAACTATTTTAATGCTTTTTTGAGAAAAAAGAGAAGGATAGCATATAATGGAACCTAAACTCTAATATGGTGATGCACCAAAAAAGTTTTCAAAACTATTTTGTTGTTTTAACGTACAATCTCCCAAATAAGTAGCTAAAATTCACACAGCTCAATTGTTTAACATACTTATATATTAGCATTTCTTAAGAAAGTTGATATGTTTACAACTTTAGAAGGAAGACCAGATATATCTTTCACAAATAAAGAGTGAAAATGTCAGTGACATAACTTATGACCTATATAAGACATGCTTTCTATTTGAAGGTTCTAAAATGAAACAAAAAACTTAGGATTTATACATAAAATCATAGAAATATGTATCAATCATTCATACACACACAATGAAACAACTATTAAAAAGGAAAAACCATTGAATTGTATTGATAAAAGGTGTTCTTAGAGCTATGTACAAGTCTAAAAGTGATCTACATTTGTTGCTACAGCATGAAAGAACTTGAAAAAGTTACAATACATTTCTTAGAGAGAAAAGAACTAACTCTAAATCTACTCCTAAAGCTTTCCTTTATGTTGTTCAATAGCTGCTATATTATAGGAATGGGTGCTTGAGAAAGAAGACAAGTTTTTGCTTGAGTTGGTTGAGTCAATCTCCTTTGGTCCTACAAAACAAAACCCCTACTTTGCAGCCCCTAAAAAAGCTCCAAAAAGGTGTTGCGATGCTGAAAAATTCATTCCTTGACCTCTTCTACCATTAAGGCACCAAAAAATCTCCTAGATGCCCTCAAAATGCTTCAAACTTTCCTAGATATGCTCCATTTGTTTTGTACAATCACTAAGATTCTCGTAACTTCTCAACAACTATTAGAAACACAACTACATGCTTTTAGGCACATGTGAAATGAGGTTTGAAGGTGAATAAATGCCCTAGAGTGTAGGAAATCTTGAAGGGAAGTTTTTTGACACTTGACATCATCATAAGTCCCTCCTTATGCGTGTATTCTTATCTTATCCCCATATACATCATAAAAAATTATCATTTTTCTTTATATCTTGTCATAATAGCTTTTACACTACTTTTTTATGGCTTGTATACTGTGTCTATCCATCACAAACTTCAAATATTTTAGGCACTGATTTCATTGCTCTCTACATGAAATCATATTCCTTAATACATTATGTCAAATAGGTCACATAACTCATTACTCACCAACCTTTGTCCTTTACTTCACACCTCATGTTGACTACCATCTATTATCTAGACTCTAATCTGGGTTATAAACATTGGCATGAACATTATGCTACCTAAAGATTTTAATAATGCTTTGGCACTATCATTGTTGAGTGTTCACTTCATTGTTTCATGTTTCATGACTATAATATTAATGGCTCTTGTCAGTTATGATTAAACCCCCCTACAAGCTACAACTTTCATGAAGCATCTTATCCATACTACATACAACCAAAACCTTAAAGTACCTTTTCATTTGTCTCTAAAATGCCACATAAGCTTTTCACTTGCAATGATAAATGAATGCCATACCTGAAGGTTACTATCATTTGTGTCTTACACAATTTGATCCACATTGTAGCTTTTTGCAATGCCTTGGGACTACCATTTGAATGTGATTACATTGAAAACCATTTCCTTTATCTATGATTAGTGATTACTATACTAGCATACTTGACTGCCACAACCCTTTTTATTCTTTCCAATGGATGTTGTCCTTCTTGTGCCAAGATTGACTTAACAATGGATGACTGTTCTCTTTACTCTATTGTCACTTTGAGATAATCTCAATATGATTGTGCATTTGAATCTTGGATAATCAAATGTTTTTGCCACTCCTTTGTAATGTCATCCAATTCACATAACCATGGAGGTAACACCTTATCTTCTTAATCTTTATACCATGCATGAGAACCTCCATTAAATACTATCCTCTAGAAAGCCTCCAACTTATCACTCTTGTAAAGAGTGCTTGTTCAGTGTCAAAAATAAGGATATGTTTAGTCTGAAAAAGGGCCAACATCCTATACATCCAAGTACCATAACACCATCCATGGCACTTTGAGCAACATCTAATTCTTCTTGCGTTATACACTCAAATCCTCATCAAGCCAACCACCATGGTACTTTTTCTGATTTGAGGTCTTCAAAATTATTAGGACTTATGCAAACAAAAAGATCACTGTATTGCTCCTTATTACCTCTAGTAATGTATTTGTTCTTCTATTCATTACTATCCTTCATGTCAATACCCATATTTCACTATATAGTGATATCCTTCAATATTTCTAAAGACTATGAAATGAATGAAGACCACCCTTATCATTAAGACAGTGACCTTGAAACCTTTTCTTTTCATGGTTGATTGTTGACTATCCTTCTGGATTCCTATCTTCTTTTAACTCATAGTCCTTCACATCTCTCTACCCCATCCATGAGAAGTGGCTATATTTTAAACCAAGATAGGCTATTTATAATGACTGCCACTTTGGTGACATGGCGATTGTCATACTTTATTGCAAATATGAGGCTTAGTTTATGCAAATTTAAGATGCATGTCCTATCACCTTTTTCTATAGACTATGTATGCATGCTTGAAGACTATTCAACAAGGGATTTAAAACTATGAAGGGAATTATTATCTACCATGAGACCTATATCTTAACTATCACCTTGCACTGAGCTCCAATTTCTTGCAATAGTTATCATACCTTCATGACAAACCTCAGAAAATTGTGCTATGTCTTTCCTTGTTCATTTGGACTATCACATTTCTTTGACATCCTTCTCTCTATCACACTAATAAAAGAGTGGCATCTAGGTTTGTGGTACCTTACTTCAATGTAGATCTCCCACTTCCCCATTTGATGCTTCTCACTTAGATCACGTCCATTCTTGATATTGCCTATTCTGATTCCAAATAACCCCAAGGTGTACTATGTAGTATCTTGGATTCTATTGAAGTAAGTTTGTTGCTGATTTAATTCCAAATTCTCTTGCAAAATGATCTTAACAAAACCATTATAAAAATATTGTATAAAATGTCCATTTCTCATTCACAATGGTTACAGATATGAACTTTTAGAAGGGCAATAATTTTCCTCTCATTCAAACATCCTTCATGACCTTTGTCTCTCTAATCATAAGTTTCCTACAAAGGCCCTTAATCAGTGCATTGTAAGTAATGAAATATGCACAATGCCTATTCCTACCATCTATTGGTAGTCATGACCTATCATACATTGCATCTTTTCTAAGGACTATCCTTTACATGAGATTAACAAAACCTGTTTCATGTATTTTCATGCTTGGGATCCTTTCAAGGTGATTATACTTTCATATAGAACATGAGATACCATTTTTTGCATGAATGTGAAAAACTTATCCTCATCTCTTCTTGGAATACTACCTTTCATCTTCTTTCCACAAGCTTATCATAAATTGAAAATCACCAACAACACTTATTCTTTTGGCATTATACTTTCTCTAACATGATACTATATACTATCACTATAGTACTCCTCTTTATAATACTAAAACCCTGTGTCTAATCATTTATAATGGCTATTTTTATTCTCTTAACTATCACCTATACTAGACTTTTACCTCAATGATAGTCCTTTTGTCACTGTCACCTCATGAAATCCTCAAACCATGTGATCTTTTGATTTATAAAGTGCTTCCCATTTTCATGTCTTTCTCTAGAATCATTATTGTGAGGTTTCAATCTGCAACTATGCCTTCCCATTTCCTTCATAACTATAGTTGATTCTTTGGCACAAAGGGATATCATATGCTCCTTTTGATTCCTTTCTGCATGGTATTGAATTTCCTCCATGTGTCTTATGCTGACCATCAAATAAATCTTCCCTAGAACAAAAACCTATCAATGATCTTTTTTCCCTCGATTACTAGAGATCTGCATGAGATGTGCAAATTCAAGTTTTCATAGCATAGACCTTTCCTCAATGCATGTGGAAAGAAAAAATTTTCCATTGATTTTTAGCTGAGCTAGAATGTGTTCTTTTATTGCCCTTTTTTGAGATAGTTTGTGGCTCTTATTATAACCATACTATCATCCACAGGTCTTTAGTACTACCCAACTTCAAAAAATAGTCACTTCCTTTTATGAGGGTCATATTTCCTTATGACAGTCTCAAATTTGAATCCTCATGACTGTTTATGGGTCTTTTTTCACCTCTCAACATAGGCAACACACAAGTATTCTACCTCTCTTGGAAAGTATAAATCTCAAAATAAGTTCTAGATTACTAACCCAAGGTCTCTCAGGTGTTAGGTCATGACAATGCTTGGAATAGTTCAATTGGTTAATGTGATTTTCTAGTAATCACAGGGTGGCCTTTATAGTTTACAAAGCATGGGAAGTTGGGTCTGCAAATGGAGTTTCAAAGTGATGGAAATGAATGAAAGTGGTTGCCCACTCAAAAAAACAAGCTAAAACTCACCTCTTTCACCAAGTTTGACATTGTGATGGTGCTTGGAATCCTACACTAACAAGGAGCTAAAATAAATAGGAAAAGAAGAAGGGTAAGAGAATCTATTCTAATCCTAACTTATGAATGAATAGTGATAATGGAGGCTGCTATAGTAGACAAACTTCCTAAACTAGGTTTTGCTTGACCAAGAGAACATACAATTGCACAAAACTAGTGCAATCTTCTAAGGACTACAAATTTTCAAATTGTGCATTCACCTCATGAACGTACAATTTAACTAAGTTGCAACAATGAGATAAGGAATCCCAGGCTAACTTTGCACGACAGCTTATCATCAACAAGTGCCAAAAGTATGGGTTGAAAGTTCATCAAATACCATAATAGCAAACACCATTATCACAAACATTTAAAAAACTACAAGCTAAATCTAATATGGAAGTTGAACCATGCATGAATAATGAAAAAACTAAAAAAAAACACCCAAATTCATGCAATGCTTCACGCTATTACTGCAAAATTCCCTTTACACTAGCTCTCCAACACTTATAAATGAGGGGAAAGCCCCTATTTATAGTTTTCCAAAGCCCAAATGAATGGCTAGGATTGATTTACATTGTGTGGCTAATATTCAATACAAGTTAGGGTTCCACCTACCCCCAATATTTCATAATTTAAAATAGAATATTTTGTCCTCTTCTCTATTTTTTCCTATAGCCTATTTTGTCTTCTAGTGAGCCTAGTACTGTAGTAGTTTTGTCTTCTAGCTATAGCTAAAAGCTGCTAAAGGTTGTCCTCCATTTGATGTATTCACAACATTCCTTCAATCAATCGAGTGCACCTTGCTCACAGATTTGTATTGTAGAAGGGAAGACGTGCTACTCTCTTGATAAACATGATCATTTAATGAGAGGTAAAGCAACTACCCCTATTTCAGACTTTAGTGGAAAACCATTTTTTTCCTAGCATTTCCTTCTTTGGCACATGTTTCTTGAGTTCACATTTCTTATGCAAGTTGGTCCTCCCTTGGTATTCATTCATAAATAAGTAGATTCCTTACTTTAGTAGCCGCAGATCTCCATCTGCATTCTTCATGTGCGAGCCTTTATGAAATAACATCCTGTATCTTCATTCCATTTAGCGGGTCTTCATATGTAGGTCATGACAAACATCTATATGTTGGTTGCATTGGTAAGCTTCAATTGATCTAAACTTGTATGATTAGGCCTACACATAGTAGAAAACAAGGGTTAAGATAAAGATTTTAAAACCTCATCACAGAGGCCTATCATATTTTATAAAGTTCTTATTTATCATGAAACAATTTGCACATCATTACATGAATATGCTAGGTCCCTCAATTCATAAGATGATTCTTAGCACTTAGGAGGATACAATCACAATGAAAATCATAATTACCCAAACCTACAATTTGTTCATGAAACCATCCGTCCTTAATGGGAATCACCCCTCAGCTTTAGGCCCTTTCATGAAATTGCATAAATTAACTCTTGAAATCCTAAAGTTCTTGGCATCCTTCATGTAGAGTAGTTACCCTAGGAATACCCTAGTCCTATAGTGCATACAATTCTCATATGGAGTGGTGTGAGTTGATGAATTTAGGTTGTCGTTACTAAAATTTTGTTATTAAACAATAGAAAAGATTGCAGCTTCCACAACACCACTCTCCACATAGGCTAATACCTTCATGCTCTAAGTGTTATCGTGTGTTAGGGTTGTCTTTTCTTCAAGCTTGTGGAGTCTCTTTGAAAGGATGCTTTAAATCCGGTAAACATTGAATGCCCACCTTAGAGAATCAACTACAAAATTAGAATCCCTTGTAGATATCCTTTGATTACCATTAGCAACTAAGCGAATCTGCACATCTTACCCAATGATTACCATCATTAAGAAATACTTGATTTCCAAAAGCTATTGCATATCTTGATTCATTTCATTCACCAATGTACCATTATTCCAACAAGCCCTTGGCCGAATTCAGAGGAAATGTAATGTGAGGAAGCAATGAAAGCAAGCCACTTTGACATCAAGACACACTATATGTCCCACAATGTTGAAGTTTGTGGGAATTCATTATTATTCTGAGCATCACATTGTGACCTAATCATCATATAGAATAGAATATACCTGATAGGGCCCTAGGTTGCCTTTCACGCTTGTGGCTAGTTGTTGCCTGAGGCACAAGTTTATCATTGGGTAGCTTAGGCAGTCATCCCACAAATGTGGGTTATATTTTACTTTTTCCTACCAAGAAGCTCATGTTTAAATAATACCATTGTCATTGGCACATTGTGCTTTGTTAAGACAACACCTATAGGGAATGAGATTAAAGTGACAACTATGTGTCCCCCTTGCATTCAAAACCTCACATTATTCCTAGACGTAAACTATTTGAGACATTTATAAAATAGTGTATCTCCCTGTATTCATGTACTTGGAAGCAATACTACCTTCATGTAATCATTGATAATGGTTTTTGCACTTGCTATGGGAAGGTCGATTTCGCTTTATGATAGTTTACTACACACCACCTCCATCCAAAACATTCCCTGATAGCTATCACTCATGACGAGTCCTTAAGATAAATATTTTTGTGAGTGCACCTTCAGAAAGGGAATCTGGGACTCTAATGCACCTCCGTCAAATCCCCATATTTGGATTTAAACGAGCCTATAACACCCAATGAATTTTACTTATTTACAGGCATGTTTATATACTTCATTGACATTACCTTAGATTTGTAATCATGTTGATCACCCACTTGTGGGGCCTCTAATGTTAGTTCCATGAATAAATGGTTAAGGCGGTATTGGTCGTAGTGGACCCCACACATCGGGTATCCATGGGGCAAGTTTGGGGGTGATAGTAAGAAATGAGACACTATGACTAAGCCATAGTAATATTGGCAATGACCACTGGTGTAGAAGGATGTGGAGCCTGCAAACTCCAACAACCACCACTTAGGACTTTCTTACAGCCATACTATATTGATCGTTGCTATTTGAAATCACTTCATGGCCATGCAACTTACTGATTTGAACGTGAGGGGAGTAGAACAACATTATGATGAATCACTATACCATCCCCCACTTGTACTGGAAAATTCCCAAATGACACTGTAGAAGCTTGGTCCTACATTCCTCATGATTAGTCAAATATTTTAGAGGTGTAATTAGAGGTTTATAGTTTGAATGTGTAGACATAACAATATTATAGATTCTATTTGGAGCCATCATCATAATTGGCCATCGGTTGTAAGGATTTCAGAAAGAGTGGGGTGTAGCTAGCCATGGCCTTGGAACAGAGAAAATATACACAAACTAGTTGTAGAAACTCGAGATGGTATTAAAAAAATGAAAACTTAGCAACGGATCCACAAAGCTCACCCCTATTATAAATTATCATCCTCCATGAAACCATGGTTCATCATGCCTCAGAATCCCTTCCTACTGTCATTTGCATAATGGATTTGCATGAGAGAGAGGATGAGTTGATAGTGTGGTAACTTCAGCCAATGATGCTCTCTATAGGGATAGGAATGTGGGGAATCGCTATTGGAATGCCACAGAGAAAACACTATTTCCAAGTTGTCTGCCCACATTGTGGCATCCACAAAGAAGAAGTCTTCCATGTGAAATCAAGGGTTAACATTTGGGGAGATCATTTTCTTCTTGATGCAAGCCTTTTCCTTCCGATGATGCCACCTCCCTACTGAAAAGTTCTCGTAATATTTGTTGTGATCCAACCCCCTTATACCATCATGGAAAATTGTTCACACTCGATCATAATACTTTGTTAGATGCCCAGAGATGAGATTTGTGACCTCCCATGACTTCTGGAGAACAAGCCATTGTAGCTAGCCAAGATCTTTGGCAATATAGTTAAACTCCCATCCCATTCCATTCATCTAGTCAATCTTTATTTTGTTTATTTTTATGTAGGAATGAGTAGGTTTGTAGGGAGGTGAGGTGGAACAACAGTCATATGTGAAGAAGCCATAATGGAAAAAGTTTCTCAAAAAACCAAACGAGCTACGGTCTTTGCAAGTAAGGCTTCTACCAAAAAAAATGTGGGAAGTGTGTGGGTATTGGTATCCTAGAAGCAGCAATGGTCATGTCACAAGCATAGTGGTTGAATGCAAGCAGAGGCCCCCATCATGATTTTTTCTAGCAATGGAGGGGGGAGAACCCACATCATCCAAGTACTCAAAAGACAAAGTGGTTGATGATGGGAAGGAAATGCCAACAAATGAGCAGAATCCTACCCAATGATCTTCACTTTATGATCTCTCTTTATGAAGTAGATGAGTAATGTCGTTATTAAATAAAAAGATTGGGAATCAATGTGACCACCACAAGTTACAAGGATTTTTGGATTAGATAGCCTATGAGGCCCCAATCATTACTCTTACTATACACTTGTTTGAGGTGGATGATCAACATCACTCATGGAGAGTCTGTTATGGAATTATCTATAGCCTCAAAGTTGAATCACATTGTGGACATATTTGAAGTCGACATGCAACCGCAACTTTCTTACCAATATGTGTTGATGGATTACCTACAGGTCTATGAATACAAGAAATTTTTAATCGAATCATCAAGCTCTTTGAAGTCTTTTTGTTGATACCACCTATACGAGAGTGATCATTTTATCGCATTGTTATCTCCGTGGCAGATATAAGATACCAATCTACCATTGCGAGAGGAACATACAAAATCAAAGATATGGAAATCAATATGAGAGTGTCATAATGGAGTGACATCAAGGAAAATGGATTTGGAATTGGTGGGGTCTGCATGAAGGAAAGCATACAGGCATCTAATGTGGGAATGCAGTGCATGGGAGCTGTAAGAAGATGGCGATGTACAAGTGGAAGCCCGCATGAAGTCTCCTGCTGGCGAATGAGAGGGAAGACTCCAACAAGATAGTCTTTTGGGCATTGTGAATTTGAATAAGAGTGCCCCACATTCATAGATGAAGATGGACCCCTTGAAGAAACCAATTGAGGTTGATGCCTGAGTCCCTACTTGTGTCAATATGAGGCCACTTTGTTTAATCATGTCTTGCCTAAGAGACATGTTCTAATTGACTCTCAATTATATGGATACCCTCGTTGCTTCCTATCACCCTATGCAAAGAATTCTTCATTGATCATGATGTGTGATTTCTTATTTACAACTTGTGGGTAGATTCTAAACCATCTTCTCACACCATTTAAATCATTAGCTAGGAACCAACATCATTGATCATGAATAGATTCTTCATCATGCGAAGATGAGAGTGGGGAAAATGAACCATGCAAATGAGTGATGTGGGTACGCCGTGTAGGAGTATCATTTTGTAATGGTGCGATGAAGGATGACTCCTACTATGGAGAAACCTACATAAGGGAAATAGTGCTTTGACGATGGTGCTAGTGGACTGAGGGAAAGTGAGGCTAGGAGGCTTTGAATGTTCACTGCTACAAAAAAACATCATTGTGATGGCCTCTCACGAGTGGTGGAAGCCCATGAGGGAAGATCCGTCAGTGAGCTCTAACTTGAGAATCTACTCAAGGACATAAGGTTTCATTCCGAGGAAATGGAACATGCGGGTCCCACCCAGTGGGATGATGTGAGAACTTAGCTATTTTGACAATAATGGCCGGGTAAAGGCAAGTTGTGCACAAATACACACAAACATTTCAAACTTAGGAAAATTTGAAATGAGGTGGGCCTACTTTAGTAATGGCGATGATGGGGATAGAAAGATCAATCACAGACCCTACCAAGTGGGTGGAAGTTGAGGTTCAGCCGCCACTTAGCAGTGAAATGGGAACAAAGACCCGCAAAGTGTGACCTACAGTTGCAGGTCCGCAATGCCTAATAGATGCAATAGCGAGGATTGGTGCAAGTTCTACCTAGTGGGTGGATGTAGAAGCTTGGCTACAGATGAGTGACAGAGAATAATGGAAAAGAGCAAGAGGAGACCCATAAATGTGGGTTCGTGAGGCCCGATGGATGCCAGGGCAATAAGATTAGAGAAACCCATAGGACCCAGCTCACAGAGGAAAATGACTTAGTGAAAATTAGGAAGGTGAATTCAGCCAATGGGAAATTGATCATTTTAAGGTACATGACTAACTTTAAGCTTGGAAATAGGGTGTGCAACATGAGGAAAGAGTAAATCAGCCCATTAAGAGAAAAATATGGGGTCCCTGCCATCGGTGGGGCGTGTGTGCAAAACATGCACAACAAATGGTGACTCGCTGGGGAAATTCTCTAGAGCATTTCGATGACAAACTGGAATCACAAACCCAAAATCTATGGTTTTGATCTTCATGCTAGGGTAAAAAAACTAGACACTTAATAAAAGGATTAAAACCATAAGTAAATCCAACCTTTAGTATGCTTAAAAATCCAAGTGTGTGCAATTACATTAATTCCCATCCTTAAGTTTCCATAGGAACCCAAGCTCCATCAAGTTAAGCTATGTAGTTTATTCTAACTCCCAAAGTATTTGGAACATTTCCTCGCTACCACTCAGGCATCCATAGCCCTGACAAGGTTGTCATTTTTTATTCTCCTGAACATTGCTCTACTTCTAGCTGGGTGTCCACGGACCTGGTAGATTTGCTTGGCTCCCCTTGAAAAGCTAAATTTTCTTCCCTTTGATTTTCAATGTTGTTTTTAGTTTCTTTTTATTTTATCTCTTCAATTCTTTTCATTTCAACCTATAAGCAATAAAGCTCATGCTCAGGGTTGAGAATCACAGTGGCGCTCAAGTAGAATTTTAGATTTTTCACTTAACTAGACTTTGTAAAAGGACCTACAATGACCTCAAGATTTTTAAAGTGTGTAAGAGATATCATATTTCAAAATACATTAGGAAAAGATGATACCAATGACTTATCCTCTTTGAATCAAACATCTAGGTCACTTACCACTTATAGAAGACCTTCATCGTCCACTCTAAAAAATTGATTAGAGTTTATCAAATAAATGCATCAAATCAAACCTAGGAAATAAAATGGTTGTGTGTGTAAATGTTCCTAGTAGCAAGAGGAGGGGACCCCAAGCAAAGTATCAACAAAGTGGTAGCGAACGAATAGAAAATGGATGGAAAACAACCCACACCAACCAAAGTGGGAAAGCAAAAGAAAATTGAAGGGAAACTACTCTAAAGCAAGCTAACCTACAACAAGTCAACTAACCTAAAAAAAGCAATAAAGTGGGTTATGTACACAGAACCAAGACATGTACATGAAACCTATACTACTAAAAAATGAGCTATATACAAAGATATTTACAAAGAATGACATTGAATAAAGGCAAACAAACATTTAGTCCCATTGGACTTCGTAATGCATGTACAAGTAGAAGCGTAATTGTTATAGTTCTAAGCCATGCAAACTGATTGTTATACTAAAGAAAAAGAAGTTCAACATTGCAACATTCAAATTCAATTACCCAATTAGGGAAAATAAAAATTTGAGGTAATTCATTAAACCCATGATTGATCCATAAACAAGTCCATCTACCCTCATTCCTATAATCAATTTGATAAACACAACTGTGAGCATTCATAGGAATAAGGAAAGATAGAACCTATATGTCGCCATGTGGAGGTGGCAATGCTTGACAGTTGAGAGTGAGCATTACATCATCAATTGTTGCATTGGAAACCTTGGGTGGATGCCCTAATATCAGGCTTGCATAAGGCTGGGAGAATGAGGAAGAAAACACCTCTTCCAAGCTACCATTGGGACCCACAACCTCCATTGACTATTCGTTGAGGAGATAGACTTCATCTTCATGATCTTCCATAGTCTAAGCCTCTACTTGACTGCTATGCTCAAAGGGTAGCATTCTATCCCAACTCCTTTCCCCTATGTTGATCTTAATTTTATGATGTTCCATGTCACAGAAACATGACATGGAAATTTTTTTCCTATTACAACTCTCTAAATGCATAGGAGGATCAACAATAAACAAGAAGGAAAGGCCCTTAGTTGCAGCTCGTAGTTGGCCAAGTATGTCATACTTGTTAGAAGCTACCAAAACACCCCTGACTTCATCTTCTTCTCTTTGTAGTTCATGCGGCTCACCATGATGTTCACTCATTTCCTCTTATGCATCATCACTATATATGGAGGAGTTCCTCTCCCAATCTAAGAGGTCTAATGCTTCACCGTCTAGAGGTTCGGGCAATATGTCTTCATTACCACCATCTTCTAAAATGTATTCTTCCTCAGCATTGGCATACCTCCGCAATATAACCCCCAACAAAAAGAAGTCATCAATGGAGGGTACCTCATCAAGGGGGCCAATATTTACTATGTGATTTCATTCCAAGGATTCCCCATAAAGCCTATCATCTGTGGTGTATAAATGCTCTTCAAGAGGGAAAGGTTCTTGATATCCAAAGGACAACATTCCCATTCATTGTGCTTCATCATTTGAAAGCTCAGGAATGTTTTTTTGTCCTTATTTTTTTGTTGTCCTGAAATCCTCACGCGAGTTGCACTTGATGAAGTTTCCATTGGGTTCATGTCCTTGGACCCCTAACTCAGTCCTTGAAACAAATATAGGGAGTGGTGCACTTGGTTGCTTCACTTATTCTTTGACTTGTCCAATGGCCTCTTGGAATAGCTCACTTATGAAATTTGAATGTGCCAAATCACGGAGCTTGTACCAATTTGGTAGCAACAAAACCTCCAAATCCACTTGGTATCTTAGCTTTGACCAATCCCTTGAGAGTCTTGAGATGAGCTCGTTGTATCATTCCACTACTAAGTATTCATCGTCAGTTGGGAAGGAAGTTTGATGGTAGATAGCCATGACCTATGGTTGTTCCCACTGCCCTAAATCTTCTATTTCAGATTCCTTATCACTATCATTTATGAAGGAGAGGTCTTCTAATCTTATTTCACTCGTGCTTTCATCATTTTTTCTTGCTATCCCAAGACTTTCAACCTCTCATTCTTTCTGATTTTCAGCATATGTATTGGCTATCCCATCATATGCTGCTGTAAACTTTGTTAATTCATCTTCAACTTCCAATGGTTCTTCTTGTTGAGTGGAGGAATTCCCTTTACTAATGGAGAAAATTTCTTTGAATTCATTTCCAACTAAACCTTCATGATGGCTCTTTACTGTCCCAAGGAGATCAACTCCTTCCTCTTGATTCTCTGCCTCAGTCTATTGTCCCAACACTTACTCCTATGGAGGTTCTTTGTTTAACTTCAATATGTTGTCCCATAGATGTTTACAACCCTTCTACCTCATGGGATGACCTCTCTTCATTGAGAGTTGGTTGCTCTGACTTGCCCACACAATTCCTAGCTTGAGAAATGATGCTTGCACATGATGGACAAGTAAATTTTGAGTGAGGTGCATTATGAAATCTGCACCAACTAGACATCAATACCTCCTCTAGCCTTGATCCATCCTTGTTGTTCAAGTGTTCTTGGATCAGATCCTTGAAGGCCTTGGCTGTCATGTTAACCAATTCTTCTTCTGGGTCGAGCAGAGCCAAGGGTTGATATATTTCCCAAAAGGGAATCTCTCCTTGCAAAACCATTTCAATTCTGCTCAAGAATGTCATACACCCCAATTCATTTTTTCTATGAGTGCCATGGATTCTACACTTATTTAATAATGCAAATTGATGCAATGGTCTCCTCAATATCCTATTTAGATCCGCATCTAGCTGAGTGATATTGATTTGAAAATACTACTCCATCTTAGCTCAATGCTACCATGTCTTCAAAGTTCTGATTTTAAATGCCCAACATATGATGAGATCTCCCTATATCAGATTTATTTACTTGAAAGTGCTTTTTCAACTTACAACTTTCAAATTTGTAGCCTTGTGCTTAGCCATGCCCTCCCTCTAGCACCAATTTTTTTGATGGTTTTTTTTGTGCCTCTCAACACAAGCATCACACAATTATGCTACCTATATTGAAAGGTAGTAATTTGTAAACAAGTTCTAGATTACTATCCCAAGCTCTCCTCAGTGTTAGGTCATGAAAATGCTTGGAATATTTCAATTGGTTGATGTGATTTTATGGTAATTATAGGGTGGCCTTTATGGTTTACAAAGCATGGGAAGTTGGATCTGCAAATGGAGTTTCAAAGTGTTG